>VZQC01007275.1:543593-567081 GCA_009823505.1 Rhizomys pruinosus | reverse complement strand
AGTTAAGAATTTCCTTAGTGGCAGCAGGCAGGAGTTGGCCTCTGGGCTTAGTGGGTATAGGGGCCTTAATCACTTCCTTTGTAGGGGCTGGAGGACTTAGAACTTGGTTAGGTCCTACTGAAAGTTTGCTTACAGATTGTATAAATAGTTGCACCATTATAAGGGTCCCTGGGTCTGACCAATATCTACCTTTTGCTCTAATGCCCCATATTTTTCCAGCTGTCCAGCCCTTATTTTTTCCTTGTTGAGTAAATCTAATTATTACTTTTGGGGGTAGTCCCCGACTGGGTTTACTTGTTCTGAGTGGATGATTCAAAGATATTGATATCAGGTCCCCTCCTTTTGTTTCCCACCATGTAAATCCAGTAGTTTCACATCCCCAGGAGTGGCAGAAATAATCTGCAGCATTATCACACCCATGTTTGTCTTGGGGACAGGAATAAAAATAAGTAAAGGTATCACAAGCACCAGGACCTGTGATTATCACAGTCAGGTCACAAAAGGAAAACGTAAGATCAGGCCACCACGTATCAAGGGAGCCACCTTGGAGGTCGAGTGGAGAACTTGCCCAGTGCTCACATCCTTAACAACCCAGGTCATGTTCAGAGGGGCATGTGGATTTTTCCCTTGATACCCATCTCCAATCCCATTTAAGACAAAGAAGATAACACAAACATAATCCAAACAAACCCACCCCTCAGACCCTGCCGAGTCTTACTTTTAGTGGGTTTTTGTTGTCCCTTTTGACTCTCCATTGTGTAGTTGTCTCCTGTTTGCCGACCGCTATTTTGAGGTGCGAATGATGTATCCACAGCTTAAGTCCATCCACATTCACAGCCGTAGGTGTAGTGAGGATCACAGTGAATGGTCCCTTCCACTGGGGCTCTAGGGTTTCTTTATGATGTCTTTTTACCCAGACAGGGTCTCCTGGCTGAAAGGGATGAGGGTCCACTGGAGGCAGGCTGTGGACATGCCGGATCAGTGGGAACAGGTGGTCTTGATCCCTCTCAAGGGCCTGTAAGGACTTCAAGACATCTTGGTTAGTGACCTCTGCTAAAAGATCAGCCTTAAGTCTGGGCAGACAGGAGGGGGTCTTCCAAACATAATCACATATGGGGTCAAACCCTGTAAGTAGAGGGTGTTTCTTCCCCTTAGAAGGGCAAAGGAAAGGAGTGCCACCCAGTCTCCACCAGTTTCCCAGGTTAATTTAGTCAGAGTCTCCTTAAGGGTCCGATTCATCCTCTCTACCTGTCCTGAACTTTGGGGATGATAAGCACAATGTAATTTCCAATTGGTCCCCAATATCTTGGCTAAACCTTGAATTACGTGGGATATAAATGCAGGCCCATTGTCTGACCCAATAACAATAGGAAGGCCATACCTTGGGATGATTTCATCCAATAACTTCTTGGCTACTATGACGGCAGTTTCCTTCTTGGTGGGAAATGCCTCCATCCATCCTGAAAAAGTATCTACAAAAACTACTAAGTACCTATATCCAAACTTTCCAGGTTTAACTTCTGTAAAGTCCATTTCCTAATAGGCACTGGGAGATGTTCCTCTTTCTCATTTTCCTGGGGATGTCATTAACTGGCTGGTGGCATTTGTGGCCTGACAGGCTTGGCACCTAATCACAACATCTTGGACTAACTGATGAAGGTGGGGGATATGATACCTAGGAGCTAGCAAGGCCTTGAGCTTTTTAATTCCCAGATGAGTTCCTTCATGTAGTTGCTTTACCAGAGTTCAACCTAAAGCAGTGGGCAGCACAGGCATCCATCCGAGGTAAAAGTCCATCCTTTTTTACTGGAGGTGTTTGGCAATTTGAGGATATAGGTTTGATCCTCCTTACTGTAAACAGGTTTTTCAGGGAGGACTGGGGAAGGCATAGACAAGGTAGCTACCATAGGTGGGTGCAAGGCTATTTTCCTAGCCTCTTGGTCTGCCATCCTATTCCCAACAGCCTCTGGGGAATGTCCTTTTTGATGTCCTGGGCAGTGGATTATAGCTACTTTGGTTGGCAACAAGATGGCTGCCAATAAGTCCAATATTTCTTGTTTATTTTTAATAGTCTTTCCCCCGGCTGTGAGGAGGCCTCTTTCCTGGTATATTGCCCCACACACATGGGCTGTGGCAAAGGCATAGTGGCTGTCAGTGTAGATGTTAGCTGCCTTTCCTTTCCCCAGTCAAAGGGCTTCAGTGAGTGTGATAAGCTCTGCCCTTTGTGCTGAAGTGCCTGGGGGCAATGCCCTTGTCCACAATGTCCTAGTCCCATCCACTACTGCTGCCCCCATGTACATGATGCCATTTTGCATGAAGCTGCTCCCATCTGTATACATAATAATGTCAGGATTCTAGAGAGGGCTGTCAGTGAGGTCCTGTCTCAGTCCTTGGAGGTGGCTCAGTATCTCTGAACTGTCATGAGGCTCGTGGTCCAAGTCTGGTGTTGGCAGCAGGGAAGCTGGATTAAGGGCTGCACTTGGGGCAAATCTTACCCTCGGTTGGTCCAACAGTAGAGATGAATAGTGAGTCAGTCGAGCATTGGACATCCATCTGTCTGGGGGGGGCTCTTCAAAACCCCCTCAATGGCATGTGGGGTGGTAATGGTCAGGGGCTGGCCCAAAGTCAACCTGTCTGCATCCTTAGTCAGTAGGGCTGCTGCTGCTATTATCTTTAAGCACTTAGGCCATCCAGAGGCCACTGGGTCTAGTTTCTTGGAGAGGTGGCTACTGGTCTCTTCCAGGGCCCCAGCGTCTGGGTCAGGACTCCTTTAGCCACTCCATTTGCCTTGTCCACATATCGCTGAAATGGCTTACCCAAGTCCGGTAGCGCCAAGGCCAGGGCCTCCAGAAGTGCCCTCTTGATGTCTTTGAAGGCTGCTTCTTGATCTTTTGTCCAGTTAAAGTTTCCTTCCAGCCCCCTTGTGGCCTCATACAGGGGCTTAGCCTTCTCCACAAATCCTGGAATCCAGAGCCTGCAAAACCCAGCTGAGCCTAAAAATTCCCTGACTTCACGCCAAGTAGTTGGGGTGGGAATATATAGAACAGTCTGTTTGCAGGCTTGGGGGAGAGCACGTCACCCCCCCTTTCAGTATGTAGCCCAAATATTGGACCTCTGTTTCATAGACCTGGGATTTCTTGGCTGACACACGACATCCCAGTCCAGACAATAGCTTTAAGAGTTTTATAGTGCCATTCCAGCAGGCTTCATTGTCCTCTGCAGCTAACAGCAAGTCATCCACATATTGTAACAAAGACACTTCAGGGGTAGTTAGCCTGTACTTATGGACATTCTGATGGATAGCCTCATCAAAGATGGTGGGAGAGTTCTTAAATCCTCGAGGAAGCCTGGTCCAGGTCAATTGTCCACTAAATCCTTTATCTGGATCTTGCCATTCGAAGGCGAAGAGGGGCTGGCTGATGGTCCTCAGAGGAATGCTAAAGAATGCATCATTTAGGTCCAGCACTGTATACACCTGTCATTGGGCTGGCAAAGAGCTGAGCAAGGTATAAGGATTAGGCACAGTAGGGTGAATATCTTACACCCTTTTATTTACCTCTCTTGAGTCCTGGACTGGTTGATAATCTTGATCTCCAGCTTTCTTGACAGGAAGTAGTGGTGTGTTCCATGGTCATTGACAGGGTATTAATATTCCAGCCTCTCTGAGCCTGTCAATATGCTTCCGGATTCCAACTAGAGCCTCCATGGACATAGGGTACTGTTTAACTCTGACAGGTTGTGCTAAAGGCTTAAGTTCTACAATGACAGGGGGTAAATGACTGGCCAGACCTGGAGAATTGGTCTCAGCCCACAGAGTAGGCACAAGTTGTTGGAGCCGTTCAACCATTTGCCCTGGGGGAGGAGTTTGGGGCTGCTTGTAAAGGTGGAATTCATCATCCAGGGTCAACACATAGACCACAGGTCTTCCTGGCCATTTTACAGAGGTCTTGCCTTCTGAAAAGTGAATGCTAGCTTTCATTTTTGATAACAAGTCTCAGCCCAGAAGTGGATATGGGCAATCAGACATCACAAGAAAAGAATGTGCAACAGTCTGATTTCCTGGGTCCACAGTTCTTTTGGTGGTCCAGGGATATAACTTGATGCCTGTAGCCCCTTGTATCAAGGTTTCTGAGCCTGTAGTAGCTCCCATTGGTCGTGTAAGGACAGAGTGACTTGCGCCACTGTCAACCATAAAACTGATGGGCCTCCCCCATACTTTCAATGTTAGCCTGGGCTCTGGGGGGAGTAGAGATCCCTGACCCCCCTAATCTTCTTGGAGACCTAGTATCTCCAACTCTCCTTTGTCATTAGACCTCCGTGGACATTCATTTTTCCAGTGCCCTTTTTGCTTGCAATAAGCACATTGGTCTCATCCCAGCCCCGGCTGTGTGGGACAGGGAGGTGTTTTCTCACTGTTGCCTGGGTTCCACTCCTGTCTCACTCCTGGACAAGCAGCAACCATGCCTCTCCACATCCTTAAGCTCCCTCATGGTTCCTCAGTGGTTGCAAGTAGGATTTTGGCTAGGCATCTGGTTTGTTGTTCATCAGGAGAGTCTCGATTGCTGAATGTTCTCATGGCTATTTCCATGAGCTCTGACAAATTTTTCCCCTCAAATCCTTTGATCTTTTGGATCTTTTTTCTGATACCTGGTGCTGCCTGACTTACAAAAGCTACATTTATAGCTCTCTGATTTTCAGGAGCCATAGGGTCTATTGGAGTGTAAGTGCGGTATGCATCCAACAGCCTTTCTAGGTAAACGGCAGGAGATTTATTCTCTTCCTGCTGGACCTGCCCTACCTTAGACAAATTTGTAGGCCGTCCAGCTGCAGCCCGGAGACCCCCCATCAGAATCTGGCAGTAGACCGGGAGCGACTCCCTCCCTGCTGCCGAGTTAGGATCCCAATGTGGTCTGGTCATGGGGAAAGCAGGGGTGGTGGTATCGGGATCTTCACTAGGTCAGCCGTCTTCCCCAGGTTTTGCCTTCCTGGCCAGGCACAAGATTCTTTCCCTTTCCTCAGTAGTGAATAGGACCTGTAAAAGGTGCTGAATATCCTCCCAGGTGCGCTGGTGTGTGGAAAAGATTGAATCCAACACCTCTATCAGGGCCTGGAGTTTCTCAGAGAAGGAGGGGGTCTGTCTTTTCCAATTGTATAAATCAGAAGAAGTAAAGGGGTTGTACACTAAAAAGGGCTGTTCCTTCCCTGGTAACAGAGGGGCAACAACTCAAAGGGGAAATATCTCTGGTGTAATCTCTTTTCCTGACCTAGTGTGGCAGGGAGAGAGTACCAGCAGGTGAGTGTCTGCCACCACTGGGGCTTTCCCTGTGGAGTCGGGTGCAGGGGGAGCCTGTGAATTCCTGGTTGGATCAGGGTCAGGAGCCATAAGATTGTATGGGGGTGGGAGGCCTTCCTGGCTAGGCGGGGGGAGGATGGCTGAGAGAGATCCTTGCTTCTTTAATCCTGCCTTTGTCTGGGCAAGGAGAATCTGTTTCTTAGAAAGTGGGGGAAGGTGAGGCTTCACCCAGTCCGGCTGACTAACCAGAGACTGCCATGCATAAATGTATGCCTCCTGGTCTGGATGGCCTGGTTCCCCCAAAATCACAGCAAATACCAATTCCATGGTACGTTTGTCAAAAGAGCCTTCTGAAGGCCATCCGACCTTAAAAGCAGGCCATTCTAATTCACAAAATATGCGTAGTTTCCCAGCAGTGAGGGTTCCCATCCCTGCAGCGGCCTTTTTGAATTCCTCAAAGTGATTAAGCATCAAAGAAAGGGGAGTCGTTTGGGAAATGAAGAGGTAGATTGTCCCATGTTAGACTCAAAATACAGAGGAATGGAAACAAAGCCAGTAACGAGGAGAAAAGCACAAAGTCCACAAATCACACGAACACGGTAAGGATACGGAAAGCACAGAAGATATTCAGACGGCAGGGGCTGTCTACTGTAACCAGAGCTGTGACCAGAATCAAAGGTCTGGGCCCACTGCCCATGCCCCGAAACTGAATACCAAGCTGTTCCTAGGTCTGGTTCAAGACGAATTTCTGATTCTTCTCCTGGAGAATCAGAGCGTCCTCCTTCTCTTATGCCCAGTGGAACTACTCATGTCCAACCTTCCTCTAGGGCAACAACCCTGGCACCACTAAAACCTAAGACCAAAACTAGCTTAAGCTCAGTACCTTTTATTTTATTTTATTTTATTTTATTTATTTTTTTTCTTTTCGAGACATGGTCTCCCTGTAGCCCTAGCTGCCCTGGAACTCACTCTGTAGACCAGGCTGGCCTTGAACTCCCAAAGATCCACCTGCCTCTGCCGCCCAAGTCCTAGGATTAAAGGTGTGTGCCACCACGCCCGGCAGCTCAGTACCTTTTAAAGCGCTTTGTTCTCCAAGGCCGGCCAGCATCCCTCGAAGTGGGAGAAGCCCCCTGGGGTGGAGGTGGTGGAATCTCGGTGGACCCTCCAAGAATGTTAGGCTCAATCTGCCACACTCACATAAGAAAGATGCCGGGGGGGGGGGGAGCATAAACAGTTGTAGATATAAGTTTAATCGAGGGTTAGTTACAAGCAAGCAGAAAAGAAGCCACAACAACCAACAACTAACTCAGACAGAATAGATAGAGCAGACAACGCTTTGGGCCGAGCACACTCCCATGGACTGGAGGGCAGCGGCCTCGAGACTCAATTTCCCTTAGCTTTTATTCCCAGTTAGGGGGTTTTCCATCATGGTCATGGCATCTCCTCCTCTGATTGATGGGGTCTTGGTTACAGATCAATCAGTTTTTTATTATATGTATCCACCTGCTCTGGACTCTTTGATCTAATGTTTTACCTGGTTTGGACATTCCATTCTCATAAAGCATTTAACTGTATGCTTTTTGGCAGAAGATAAATCACTCTACTAATAAAGGATTGATTTATCTATGCCATGCCTTTGTTTCTTTTTTTTTTTTTTTAACTCTGGGGTGAACTCTAGGCCAAGATGGAGCTGACCAAGCTAAAATGGAGTCAGCTTGGTCCTCACAACACTAAGTTTAACACTAAAGATTTCAAGACTGACAAGAAAAATTGCAAAATGACTGCAGCTCAGAAGGATTTGGCTAAAGTTGACAAGAGTGGAATGAAAAGTATAGATACTTTTTTGGTGCAAAAACTAAAAAAACTGGAAAGGTTTGAAACATTGAAAATAAAGCCTGATGAAAAAAAAAATCCCCAAGAGCTTCTTCACAGGCTTGGAAAAAAAAATCCTCAATTTCATTTGGAAAAACAAAAGACTCTGAATAGCCAAAGCAACCCTGAGCGAAAAGAGCAATACAGTGGGGAACTCTATCAGACTTCAAATTATACTACAGGGCTATAGTCATAAAAACAGCTTGGAACTGGCACAAAAAACAGACCTGTTGACCAATGGAATAAAACTGAATATCCAAACCTGAGTACGTAAAATTTCAGCCATCTCATTTTTGACAAAGGGGCCAAGAAGACACAATGGAGGAAAGACAGCAACTTCAGTAAGTGGTGTTGGCAAAACTGGATCACCACTTGCAGAAGAATGAAATTAAACCCCTACCTCTTGCCCTGTACAAAAACCAATTCTAGATGGATCAAAGACCTCAACGTGAAACCCAAAACTCTGGAAGTGAGAGAAGAAAAACTTGGCAGCAGACTACAAGACACAGGCGTAGGAAATGACTTCCTAAATCAGACAGTAGCTGCAGAAGAAATAAGATAGACAATTGACAAATGGGACCTCATTAAACTCAAAAGCTTCTGTACATCAAAAGAAACAATAAAGGAAGTGAAGAGAAAACCCACAGAGTGGGAGGAAACCTTCACTGCAGATACATCTGACAAAGCATTAATTTCCAGAGTATACAAACTACTCCAAAAACAAAGCAGAAAGAAAACAAATGAATCACTCAAAAGATGGAGCAAAGAACTGAATAGAGACTTCACAGAAGAGGAATTAGAGATGGCTGAGAAACATCTTAAAAATTGTTCACCATCACTAATAATTAGGGAAATGCAAATTAAGACCACTCTAAGATATCATCTCGCTCTGATAAGACTGGCCAGGATCAAGAAAACAAATGATACCAAGTGCTGGATAGGTTGTGGGGAAAGGGGAACACTCATCCATTGCTGGTGGGAATGTAAACTTGTACAGCGACTATGGAAAGCAGCATGGAGAACCCTTGGAAGACTCAAAATGAGCTTGCCATTTGACCCAGTCATACCACTCCTGGGTATATACCCACAAGCCTCATCTTACTGCATAAATACCTGCACAGCTATATTTATTGCAGCTCTGTTCACAATAGAAAAAGCTGGAATAAACCCAAATGCCCCTCAACTGCCGAGTGGATAGAGACAATGTGGTACATGTACACGATGGAGTTCTATGCAGCAGTAAAGAAAGACAACATCATGAACTTTGCAGGTAAATGGATGGAGCTAGAAGATATTATATTAAGTGAAAACAAACAATGAATGCTATGCCTCATCTGTGGATGCTAGCGCCAATAACCCTGTTGTAAATATTTCTTGTGGAGAGGGATGCATAATAAAAGAACAACAACAGAAAGACTGCATCAGAAAACTGACTGAAATGGTGAATCGGAGGGGTGGTATGGGCGGGAGAGGGACAGGTCTATATTTGATTAATGTATATTTAATTGACTGAGTTCAACAAGTATCCAATTTTGCCCAGACCTGTCCTACAGGTACATTGGTGTTTTAGGACTTAGTAAAAGTAAATATGTGTAATTAAACAACATTGGTTTAAAGGTTTTGATAAAAATGGTAATGCATCTGAGTTAATTGGAAATATAAATTGTTGTCCACATTTGTTTTACTTAAAATCTGTATAACAATAACTTTGGGATTGGCTAATACAAAATGTTCTCTTAATTTTTCTATTGTACAGTATCATCTTGTAGCATGCTCTGTTAACCTGTAGGATGATTTAACTTAAGGAATTCAGTTTGCTTCCCAAGTTAATGGCATACAGTCACCCAAAACAGCTTGGGTGAATTTGCTGAAATTTGCGCCTTGATTCCTGCCTATAGGTATGTGTATTACAACGGCCTTTTTGAGACTAATGGGTCAAAAAATAAAAAGCTAAAATAAAAAGGGGGGATACAGTTATATATGAAATCTTTTTGTCAAAAACTTTGCAATTCAAATCTCAAAACTAACTATGGGAAAAGATTTGTATGTTCCCACAGGTCAAAACGTCACTAACTTAATGGCTGAGAAAGAAAAGATACAGCTTTGCATTGTGTAGGATGTACCAGGAAGTGCCAGCAGAAAGGTTGGCCTGTCAGAACATTGAAAGGAAGAAAAGCCCCAGACTGCTACAGGCATCAAACCTCTATGTGGATCCAATTTGTAACAAATGTTTATAATGTGTCCTAATGAAACTTACCTTCTAGGTGCTGCAAAATTTTAATATGAGAGACTTTCTTACTTCCCCTTCATAGAACAAGGACAAATATGATGATGATGAGGTTGTTCTCTATCTGTAAATTGGAGCCAACTGTTATAGAGATAATCTCTTATAAAACTGGTAAAACTTCCTTCATTAATTGACTAATAGACATAGGAACTGTGAAAAGGATTATTCTCTATTCAGAACCAAATATACTACTAAAGTCTCTTTAAGCTGTGCACTTAAGCAAAATATATTAATACAGGAGAGCTCTGATATCAGCAATGGATTATTCTACCAAGGAGATGTTGGAGAGGGGATCCAAGCACCCCCCAAATGGTAAAGGTTTCTTGCCTGTAAACTGGGATACCCACAAGAAGAGAGGCGGTAAGGCCCTGCTGTCGAAGACCTCATGTAAGCATGGGAAAGATGTACTGAGACCACAATTGCAAGTATACAGTTGGTCTCTGGAATGCCAGAAAGTGTTACCAAAGGCCACTAAACCAATAAAGCAAATATAGTTCTCCTTGAGTCAAGCAAGACTCCTCCGTCAGCACCAGCTGCACCTCACCTGCCTGGAAATACTGTGCAGCAGTGGCAGCCATATGTCTGTATATCCCAAATCTAATTGGCTATTAGCTCTCTCCTTGGAGGAATAACCCATGGCTGATGCCACAAACTTACATCCTCTAGTGGTTAGGAGATGTTATAGGCCACAGTAAAACCCTGTCATATTTTACAGAAAAAAACATAATTCATGGATTAACATACCATCCAAACATCTGTGTCTATACCAAAGTAACCTACCATAACAATTAGTACTGTTCAAATACCTATATATCTAATTGCTTGTGCTTCATTAGTAGGATTGAAAGGTTATTACCGGACAAACTGTCAGCCCATGAAAGGAAACAGCCAGAATTGACCAGAGTCCAAAACGACATCTCCAGAGAAAGTAGACTGTTTTGTTTCTCATCCACCTGTGCCCCTTTTCTAAGCCTAGGGAACAATCTGTGGAAGAGGGGGCATGGTTGAATGTAAGGGCTGCGATTGGGGTGAATGGTGAAACGACAGCAATATAGACTGGACATTTATTTGATCAACTTGATTGTACATAAAAGCCCCCCCCCCCGCTGGATGGTGGAACCCTTGGGCTGTGTGGGTTTGGGCACAAATACTTGCAAATTGGTTTTACATGAAGGATGCTTGTACTCATAAATTATTACTTATTGTTAAAAAATGAAAAAATAAAGAAGTAACAGAAGAAAAAAATAAAATGTGCAATTCCTACATTCTGACCATGTGTCCCAGGTCACTAGGGCTTGACAATGATGAACAGTGAGACCTGCCAGCTCCTCAGGGACATGAAGAGGGGTCCAGAACAGGGGATGATGGCCCAGCTTGCCAGAGCTTCCCATGTGCACCTTACCTCTTTGAGGATAGCTCTCAGCATGTCCACCATGAAGAACAGGGTCTCCTTTTTGGCATCATTTTCACATCTCACATTATTGCAACCCTGCTTTGCTCTGGGGAGTGAGGAAAGGTTGGGGTGTCTTCTAGGTCTGTTCACAGCAGGGCCCAGGCTTGGGACTGCTCCCTAAATTTCCCACAGCTGGGTTCCTTTGAACCTTTATTTAACCTGAGGTTCAGGCATTTAGTGCCAGAGCACTCAGAGCTGACAGCTGACCAGCACAAACTTCAGATGCTAGGGAGCAGAGCTCCAAGTCCTTCTGAGAGTGACAGCATGGATTCCAGGCTGGGTCTCAAAGCCAGGCTTTGCTTTGCAAACAAAACCCTGTGGAGGGTGATGTATGTACCATACAATCCTTTCCCCTGTTCCTGAGAACTAGGCCAGCTGCCTTCATTTACTTACAGCAGCTCTCCTGCCCCAGCCTCCAGAGCCCTGATAGGAGCCACCGTGCCCAGCTAGTTCCACAGTTTTAAGTTCAGATCCACCTTGACTTAGGATGGGGTTGTATTCCACAGACTCCATGGTAAGTTGGAAATTTAAATGCATTGACTAAGCCCCTGAGCATCCTAGCTACACAGCCCTCTATGGAGCACTGACCTTTCCCTTGTCATCTTCCTGCTGCTCAGCATCAAGAACAGGATCAGGCGAGAATAACTGTGTATTGCTAGCCCAGAAAGTTAATAATTCAAAATTCCCAGATGTAAAAGCTGCAACATCTGTCATTCCATTAGTTTCTAAGGTTGGTCCAGTGAGGTGGCAGGCTAGGTGAGTGTCCCCTTCCTCCCCCCATAATTGTCCCTTCCTGAAGCTTCGTGGTCAGTTGAAGAGGGCAGCTTTCCCAAGGGAGGACACATGGACACTCCTTCAGTCAAGGATATACAAGTAGCTGAGCTCCCCTGCCAGAGCCTCCAAACAAGTTCTGTCTACTGAAGGCATGCAGCTCTCTTAGCACACGAAGTTGGGATCATCCTAGTAAAGCCAGCACAAGTCGGGTTCCCCAAGGCACGTGGTAATGGGGTGCACTCCTCACCCCTGCTCTCAGACCTCTTGATTTTGTTGATTTTTAGAGAGGGAGTCTGCCTGCAGCCCTAGCCGGCCTGGAACTTGCTGTGTAGACCAGACTGGCCTCTCTGAGATCTGCCTGCCTCTGCCTCTTGAGCACTGGGATTAAAGGTATGTGCCACCAGGCCCTTGTAACCTCCCGCTGATAAGGACACTGCAAGGAAGGCTACATGGCAACAATCTGCTCTCACCCTGGGAAAACTGGGAAGCTTGTGGCCAGCTCCTTCCTGGAGGTTCCTGGTCCCTGGGCCTATATGAAGGATGCTGGGTCCAGACTCACTTGATCACCATCGTGGAGTCTGCAGACTTCTGGTAAAGTACTTGGACATCTCCCTGCTCATGAATTCGCCTCTGTTCTCAGCTGCAGAGACAAAATCAGGGTGAATCTTCACCACAAGGCACCGTGTACTCTGGTGCTCACAAAGTCCATTTCTTAGGGCAGCGGGGTCCCCGTGTGGCAAGCTGGACCACCCACTGCAAGAAGGAGCCCAGTGTCTACCCAGTTACTTCCTCATTAAGGCCTCTAACTCTCCCTAAAACCTGTTCTTACCTCTTCCTGAGCTCATGGCTGAATAGCCAGACTCCATTCCCAGAGCCCTTTATAACTGGGTGTGGCCATGTGGCTGGAGGCAGAGAAGCAGCTTGGGTTAATTTGGGATCTGTTTTCAGGATTGGGAAGACCCCTTCCTAGCACACAGTCAAGCTGGGGGCTTCCACTACCTTCACTGCTCCTACAGGAACAAATATGCCTGGACCACAGCCCAGAATGACTCCACCGTGCCTGTGTCTGTGCCTGTGCCTGTGCCTGTGCCTGTCCCTGTGCTAGCCTCCACTCTGCCCTGACTGCTGTTGTTGCTATCCTACATTTGCCCAAATCTATGGGTGTGAGATGCATGCTAGATCCTGAAGAATTTGTAGAGGAAGTGATGTCATCAACTTTTATGCTGATCACATTCTGAAATTACACTTGGGCTGGGGATGTAGCTCAGTGACAGAAGTTTGCCTAATGTATGTTGGGCCATAGTTATTTATTTGATCCCCAGAATCTCAAACACAGGCAGAGGTTTGGGGGAGAGAATGTATGACTGATTTCACTCCTCTTAATTCTCTAAATTTTATTTTATGTTTGTGTGTTTTGTCTTCATGTATATAAGTGTGCCACTTGCATGCAATACCCAGAGAAGTGAGAGAATCAGATCCCCTGGAACTGGAGTTATAGACAGTTGGTAGCTGCCATGTTTGTGCTGGGAACCAAACCCAGCAGAAAGTGCTCTTAACCACCGAACCATTGTTCCAGGACATATTTTTATTTTTTAAATATGATTTGTTTTATTCTTCTACAAGTGGTGATCCAGTTATACCTACACCATTTGCTGAAGATGCTCTCTTTCCTCCATTGGGTCTTCTTAGCCCCTTTGTGGAATATGAGATGGCTGAAATCGGATGTGCTCAGGGTTGGATCCTCAATTTTGTTCCACTGATCTATGGGTCTGTTTTTGTGTCAATAACAGGCTGTTTTTATGACTATAGCCCTGTAATATAGTTTGAAGTCTGGTGTGGTAATCCCCCCTGTATTGCTCTTTTTGCTTAGGGTTGATTTGGCTATCTGGGGTCTTCTGTTTCTCCATATGAACTTTAGGATGTGTTTTTTTCTAGGTCTGTGAAGAAGCTCGTGGGGATTTAAATTGGGATTGCCTTGAATCTGCATATTACTTTGGGCACGACAGTCATTTTTACTATATTGACTCTTCCAATTCATGAACATGGGAGGTTCTTCCATCTTCTAGTATCTTCCTCAATCTCCTTCTTGAGGGACTTAAAATTTTCACTGTATTTTTAGTGTGCTTGCCCAGGCTTGTTCCTAGATAATTTATTTTATTGGAGGCTGTGAGTGGGAAAGTTTCCTTGTATTTCTTCTCCAATTGCTTGCTATATGCATAAAGAAAGGCTACTGATTTTTCTAAGTTAATTGTTTATCCTGTCACTTTACTGGAACTGTGGATGTTTTCTATGAGTTTTCTGGTAGAGTTTTTGCCATCCCTTAGGTAAACTATCATTTCATCTGCAAAAAGGGATAGTTTGACTTCCTCATTCCCAATTAGTACTCCACCTAATTTCCTTTTTCTTGTCTTATTGCTCTTGAAAGCACTTAAAGCACTATGTTGAAAAGGGGTGGGGATAGAGGGCAGCTCCTGTTGAGTGCATAGAGAAAATGTGGTACATCTATGCAATGGAATTGTATGCAGTGGTAAAAAAAAGATGATATTATGAACATTGCAGGTAAATGGATGGATCTCAAAACCATTATGCTAAGTGAAGTAACACAGTCCCAGAAAAAAAATGACAAAAAGTATCCCTCATTTGTGGATGCTAGCACCAAATCCCTAGTTGAAAGGCAAGCTGATCCAGGTGTGGTGGCATAGGCCTTTAATCCCAGCACTCAGGAGGCAGAGGCAGGTGTAGCTCTGTGAGTTCAAGGCCAGCCTGGTCTACATAGTGAGTTTCAGGATACCTGGAGCTACAGGGAGGCCCTGTCTCAAAAAGACAAAAAATAAATAAATAAAAAGGCAAGCTGAGCAATGTTAATGTTATATTTCTTTTTATCTGAAAGCAACTAGGCTGTTGTAACGTGAATCACTTAACAGCCTCCAGAATTAACTTACCAGTTATTTTCAGACTTTGTAATTGTGTTATATGGGTGGAGGGTGTGTATTCACATTTTAGAGTAACATACAATTAAAGGGAAAAATTTGAACTCCTAAACATATTTTGGAATTAATGTACAGTTTATTTTCAGAGGTCATAATTTGATACATACAGGCATATTTTATAGCAATACAAATGGGAGGGAACAACAATGACAAAAGGACTGGGTCAAAGAACTGACTGAAACAGTTAACTTATGAACAAAACAATAAACCTCTACAGAGAAAAACTTTGAAAAAGACTGATAAAAAGATGCAAGGAATGTATGGCAGCATGTTTGAACTGGGGTGGGGTGGGGGGTCATGGAAAGAGGAATGTGTCTAATGGACTGAGAAATGATGTATAAAATACACAAAACATCAATAAAATATTTTATTAAAAAATCAATAAATGACTTGTGGGAAATCTAAAATGAGGAAGCTTTAGTGGATTAGCCTGTTACTGCTAGGGATCAGGAATCTCAAGCTTTTCCATGTCATAGTTTTCAACATAAGTGATGACAAGTTGTGTGCTGAGGGGATTCATTCCAGAGCACTCCAGTAAGGACTCATTCCATCTGGCCACACCCTGTATCCATACACTGTGGGAATGGCTTCTGGGAAACACAAATTGAGCTTTTCCAAGCTAATCATATGCTTTGAGATCATTTAGAACTATGTATCCAGTCTTTTTTCCTACTGTACACTGAGCTTATTTAACTATCCTCTGTGGAAAACAACATCTGATGTGATTAACTTTTTTTGTAATTAACTCTTACAAGCTAAGCCAAACACATAGCTTTAACCTTATACCACATTCCCTACTGTGACTCTGTCATGCCTCTGACTCAGAACAGTGTGTGTGAGAGATGTGACAGCTAGATCTACAACTACTGCTGAAGGCATTGTTGAAAAAGCAAACTGGTGTGGGAAACTACATAGGTTCATGTCTGTTAATGGCTGTTCTAGGTCAGTAGGGTCAGGAAACCTATAAAGATTCTTAGAGACAGAGTTCCTCATTCTGTGCCCACACCCTGACAGATGTGTTGTTCAGTAATTATAACAGGATGCCCTTTGTTCAACACGGAAGAGTTCTGAGCAAAAACCAAGTCCTCAGAACAGATTGGGCTACCTCTAGGTTAAAGGACTCTAAAAGTTAGTTTTTGTTTTATGTGTCTCACCACTTGAGATGACCTGGTCTATGTAGCAAGTTCCAGGCTACCCAGTGCTACATAGACCCTGGTCAAAACACAGATACAGACACAGACACAGACACAGACACAGACACACACACACACACACACACACACACACACACACACACATTACTGGGCTAGGTGAGAGTTCAGTTGGTAGAGTGAGTTTGCTCACCCCAGAACCCATGTTTTTTAAAAAAAGCAAGGTGGTGTCTTGCTCTTGTAATCTCAAAGCTGGAGGCAGGAGGGCATTGCACAGCAGGCAATTATAGTCATACATGCAGGCAGTTATACCATACACATAAAAAATAAAAAATTAGGGAGGCTAGATAGATGGCTCAGTGGTTAACAGCAATGACTGCTCTTGCAGAAGACTAGGGTTCAATTCCCAGGATCCACATGGCAGCTAGCAACCATTGTAACCCCAGATCCAGGAGATCTGACCCCTTCTGACCTCTGTGGGCATTGCACAACACAGGTACATTTCCACACATGCAGGCAATACACTCATACACATAAAATAAAAATGATAAATGAATAAATTTTAATTAAATAAAAATTAAAATGGAGGAAATCTGGATGTGTATTTCAATATGAATGGATCTGGAAAACATGATGCTAAGGGAAAGAAGCCAGCACAGAGGGTCAAATGCTGTGTGATTCCATTTGCATGAGGTCCCTAATAGTCATAGTGATAGATAGGTAGATGATACAGTTACATAGATAGAAAAACATAGATTGATAGTTGATGAGAGATACAGAGACACAGAGATACAGAGATGTAGATGATAGTTAATAGATGATTGATGGATAGATGATAGATAGATAGATAGATGATAGATACAGATAGATACATAGAAAGATAAGAGATAGATGATAGGTGATAGATAGATAGATAGATAGATAGATAGATAGATAGATAGATAGATGACTGATAAATCCAAGAACCGGCATTGCACTGTTTTCTCTATCTTGAAACCTTGGGCTTCTTCTTTCACTAGCTCAATTGACACCCAATGTAAGCTTTCCAGCTCCTGTGGTCATTACTTCCTCTTCTGTCCCTTCTTGACAGCAAGACCTTCCTGTGGGCAGGAGCTGGGTCTTACTTGTCTCTGTATTTCTCAGACCTAGAGGTTGGTATGCACTGTTCAGTTCCATTCAGAGCCCATGGACAACAGTGGCCAGGAGTCTATGCAAACCTACCTTGTCTAATTCCCTGGACACCCACAGGGGGACAGATGCTAGGAAGGAGGGACAAGCCCAAGCAGCCCCAACAGGAGGGGACACAGGGATGGACCAGAGACAGGCCCAACACAAACACGCTGTGGCCTCTCATACTGTCGTAGCCAGTTGGGGGGGTGTGTGTGGAGGGGCTGTGCAGGACTTCAAGGGTTTGAAGTCCCAGAAAAAGCAAACAAACAAAACAAGCAACTGCAGCAAGAAATTAATAATTGGTGATAATCAGAATCAAGAGCCTTTGCTACCTCATTGCTGGTCTTCATTTATTTCCACAGTGAACTCAGGCATGCATGTGATGCTGAGATCATTGCCTGATGCATTGAAGTCAACACTGTGGTGTTTGTCTGTGCAAAAAGACTGTAGGTCAGCTTAGAAAGAGGCAGGAAGCCACAAGTCTCTCTCCTGGATCCAGGGATAGTGATCTAAGTTAAGCAGCCAAGGTGCAGGGATACAGAGCCAATGGGGCATAATGGGTACATAGGTGTAATAGTCCACCCCCAGTGCATTGGTCCTGGGTCAGGTGAACTTGAAGATTGTTTGTTTGGGAATTTTCTGTCACTGTTGCTCTCCATTTGTTGAAAACAGACCTTGCTTCTACTGTGGGTCCTTGAGGCTGTTTTGTGGTTCCTTGAACTACTTGTTCACAGGAGACTTTTGTTTTTTCTAGAATCTTTTTTTTTGAGACAGAGTCTCTCTTTACTCCCAGCTGGCCTGCAGCTCACTATGTAGACCAGGATGGCTTTGAACTCACAGAGATCCTCCTGCCTCTGTCTCTGCCTCCCGAGTGCTGGGATTAAAGGTGAGCACCACCATACCCAGCAAAGCTCTCCACAATCTTAAGGTCATTTTGGGTCACATCCTAGCACTCAATAACTTTTAGAAATAGGGAATTTGCCCTATTATGATTTAGCATTAGTGTTTAAAATGTGTGTGTGTGTGTATGTGTGCGTGTGTGTGTGTGTACATGCATGTAAGCATACCCATACAAGAAAATTCAGAGATTGATACTGAGTTTAAAAATTAGGATTGGGAGGGCTGGAGAAATGGCTCAGCAGTTAAGAACACTGCCTACTACTGCAGAAGTCCCATGTTCAGTTTCCAGAACCCAAATGGTAGCTAACAACTGTCCAAATCTCCAGTTCCAGGAACTCTGACAACCTCTTCTGGCTCTTCTTACATTGAACAACATAGGTGCACATACATACATGTCAGGCAAAATGCTCACACATAAAATTAAATTATTTTTAAAAGTGGAGGTTGGGGGACTGGAGAGATGGCTCAGTGGTTAAGAACACCAACTGCTCTTGCAGAGGACCTGAGTTCAATCCCCAGCAAACACATGGCAGCTGAGACCCATCTTTGACTCCAGTTCCATGGGATTCTGATGCCCTCTTCTGAACTCCACAGCATTGCATGACACGGGTGCACAAATCTACATGCAGACAGTATATTCATACATATAAAAAATAAATAAAAATTAAAAAAATAATTAGTTAGTTTAAAAAATGTTTTAAAGTGAAAGTTGGAATACAGCTCAGTGAGGAGCATTTGCCCAGCATGCTTGAGGCTCTGTGTCACAACTCCAGAAACTAAGAACAGTTTTAATTTGTAAATAAATTAATTGTATGGTTTTATTCTGCAAACAGGTCTCACTAGCCCTAGCTGGTCTGGAACTTGCAGTGATCCTTCCTTTGCCCACCATGTTCTGGGATTAGAAGTATGTCCCACCCACCTGGCCACATAACTACATTTTTGTTCCAAGATTACTTGGTGAATAATTAACCATGTCTAAGCCAGATGTGGGCACTTTCCCAGAAACCACTTGTGATGGTTAATCCTGGGTGTCAACTTGACTGGACTAAGGAACAAATAAGAGAAAAAGGATGTTCGGATTTGGACCACCTCAACCCGGATGGCCCACCCCAAATATGGGCATTACCTTCTGCCAGCAGGCAGGATAAAAGGCCAAGGCAGAGGGAGCTGGTCCCTTTTTTTCTCCTGCGGCTTGCCTCTCTCATCTGGTGAGTTTGTCTTGCTGCTGTGATCAACCCTTCAGATCCCATCGTGTACTGAGACCGGCAGATCTCCTGGAATCCATCGGACCTTCAGCACCAGATTTGGACTACTGAGACATCCAGTCTTGCGAACTGAGTAGTTCCCTGGATTCTCAGCCTCTCCAGTGTGGCACGTCTACTGTTGGACTCCTTGAACTCTGTCACGTGAGCCAATCAATAAATTGTATATAGCTATATATTCATCCTGTTACTTCTGTTTCTTTAGAGAACCCTGACTAATATGGATTCTGGTACCAGGAGTGGTTCTAGAGAAACAGAATTGAGAGGATGTATTTCTTTAGTGGGCTTGGTAGTCTCTGGAGTCAGCTCTCCAACCCAATGAAGCCTAGAGTTACCGAAGGCTCTCCTGGTGGCATGAAGAGGAATGATAATCCTTGGTGCAGACTATTTGATGTAATTATGAAGATAGATCCATTTGACTCACCTAACTCGCCTCTTGTGAGAAGTAAGGAATTTAGCAACTCTCTGTATAAAACGTTCGAGAAATTGCAGAAAAATAAGAAAAATAATGATGTTGCCTTGTTCCCCTCCTAGCATCTCTGGATAAAGTGATAGAGGAAAATAAGGAGCTCAGTGATAAAAATGACCAGCTCCAGATTTGAAACAACAGTTTAAAGGTTTCCAAGTGTGCTCTGGAAGAGAATCTTCTCTCCAGAAGCTAAAGAGCTAAATCCGCAGAAAATCAAGCTGGAGCCCCTATTATATGTTTGGCTGATTTACAATGCAAATTTAATTCCCAGCCATGAAGAGTGTCAGTAGTCAAAGTGAGAGCACTGGTGGGGAAAGGGTGGAACCCTGAAACTTGGGATGGAGATGTGTGGGAGAACCACGATGATGAGGATTTTGAACCCTCGGATTCTGAGGGATTTTCTTTATCTGAGGAATTAATCTTCCCACCCTCAACAGAGAATCCACACCCTGAAGATCCCTCCTCCCCACCCTTGCCTGAGGAAACTAATCTCCCCTCCCAGTGGGAGTTAATGTCATTCAGGGCCCAATAATTGTTGCCTCTAGACCTATAACTGGATTGAAGTCTAAGCAAGCCCCTAAAGGTGAGATAGAAAGTGTGGTCCATGAGGAGGTGCACTACACCACTAAAGAAATTAATGAGTTTGCCGATTCATTCTGGCAGAAGCCTAAGGAATGTGTGTGGGAATGGATTTTAAGGGTGTGGGATAATGGTGGAAGGAATATAAAATTGGATCAGACTGAGTTTATTGATATGAGCCCACTGAGTAGAGATTCTAGGTTTAACATGGAAGCTTGAGCAGTTAAAAAAGGTGTTAAAAGTTTATTTGAGTGGTTGGCTGATGTATTTATTAAAACATGGCCTACTAACAGCGAGTTAGAGATGCCTGATATTCCTTGGCTTAGTATTGATGAAGGGATTGTGAGGGTCAGGCAGATGGGCATGCTCGAGTGGATTCGAAGTGTAAAACCACATTCTCCACAATATGAGGACCCAGAGGACATGCCTTTCACTGAATTTATAAGATGGAAAGTACTGAGAGAGACACCAGAACATTTGAAGAGCTTTGTTTTTGCTCTATTTCTTATGCCAGATCTTACAGTTAGAGAAGTTGTTGCTCACTTGCATAAATTAAATGTACACGTAATAGGTTTAACAGGACCTCAGGGTAGGCGTCAGGTGGCAGCACTGAATCGCAGAAGGCCAGATGAGCGTAGTTACCGTAATTATCATAATGGGTGGCAAAGGCAAAACAATACCTATAATGGCATGACCCGAAATGATCTTTGGAACTGGCTAATTAATCATGGTGTTCCCAGGAACCAAATACATAAGAAGCCTACTAAGTTTTTATTTGATCTGTATAAGCAGAAAAGCTCTAGAACGAATGACAGGAAGTCAACATTTGATTTTAGGAGTAGCGAATCCCGCCCAGTTGACCGGTTTCCAGACTTGAGACAGTTCACAGACCCAGAACCCCTTGAATGAAGGGGTGGCCGGGTTCCAGTGAGGAAGGACCTTGTCACAATACCAAAGAGTTATGCTGTTTGCCTTCCTCCTGTCCTTCCCCAGAGGGACCTGAGGCCTTTTACTAGGGTAACTGTACACTGGGGAAAAGGAAATAATCAGACTTTTCGAGGCCTATTGGATACTGGTTCTGAGTTGACACTGATCCCAGGAGACCCTAAAAAGCATTGTGGCCCTCCGGTTAAAGTAGGGGCCTATGGAGGTCAGGTGATAAATGGAGTTTTGGCTGAAGTCCGACTCACGGTGGGCCCAGTGGGTCCCAGAACGCATCCCGTAGTTATTTCCCCAGTCCCAGAATGTATAATTGGGATAGATATAATTAGAAATTGGCAGAATCCCCACATTGGTTCCCTGATCTGTGGAGTGAGGGCTATTATGGTTGGAAAGGCCAAATGGAAACCATTGGTGTTGCCTCTACCAGGGAAAATAGTGAACCAAAAACAGTATCGTATCCCTGGAGGGATTGCGGAGATTAATGCCACTATCAAGGATTTGAAAGATGCAGGGGTGGTGATTCCTACCACATCTCCATTTAACTCTCCAATTTGGCCTGTGCAAAAGACAGATGGATCATGGAGAATGACAGTTGACTATCGAAAACTCAACCAAGTAGTGACACCAATTGCAGCCGCTGTACCAGATGTGGTGTCCTTACTCGAGCAGATTAATATGTCTCCTGGTACCTGGTATGCAGCTATTGATCTGGCCAATGCTTTCTTCTCAATACCAGTTCATAAGGACCACCAGAAGCAATTTGCTTTCAGCTGGCAAGGCCAACAGTATACCTTTACTGTCTTACCTCAAGGGTATGTTAACTCTCCAGCCTTGTACCATAACTTAGTTAGAAGGGATCTTGATTGCCTGACTCTTCCACAAAATATCACACTGGTCCACTATATTGATGATGTTATGCTGATTGGACCCAGTGAACAGGAGGTAGCAGCTAGTTTAGACTTGGTAAAGTGTATGTGCACGAGAAGATGGGAAATAAACCCAATTAAAATTCAAGGGCCATCTACCTCAGTGAAGTTTCTAGGGGTTCAGTGATGTAGAGCATGCAGAGGCATTACTTCTAAGGTAAAGAATAAGTTGTTGTTCCTGGCCCCTCCCTCCACCAAGAAAGAAGCATAACATTTAGTGAGCCTTTTTGGATTCTGGAGGCAGCACATTCCTCATCTGAGTGAGGAATATATGACCCATATATCAGGTGACTCAGAAGGCAGCAAAATTTGAGTGGGGCTTGGAACAGGAAAAGGCTCTTCAACAGGTCCAGGCTGCAGTGCAGGCTGCTCTGCCTCTAGGGCCATATGATCCAGCTGACCCAATGGTGCTTGAGGTATCAGTAGCAGATAGAGATGCTGTCTGGAGTCTATGGCAGGCTCCCATAGGGGAATCACAGCAGAGGCCCTTGGGATTTTGGAGCAAGGCTCTACCTTCATCTGCAGACAACTATTCTCCTTTTGAGAGACAGCTCTTAGCCTGCTATTGGGAATTAGTGGAAACTGAACATTTGACAATGGGCCACCAAGTCACCATGTGACCTGAGCTGCCCATCATGAGCTGGGTGTTATCTGACCCACAATACCATAAAGTAGGATGTACACAGCAACAGTCCATTATCAAATGGAAGTGGTACATACATGACAGGGCCTGGGCAGGCCCTGAAGGCACAAGCAAGCTGCATGAAGAAGTTGCCCAAATGCCTATGATTCCCACTCCTGTTACAATGCCTCCTGTGGTTAAACATGCATCTATGGCTTCATGGAGTTTGCCCTATGATAAGTTGACTGAGGAAAAGAAGACTAGGGCCTGGTTTACTGATGGTTCTGTACGCTATGCAGGCACCACCCAGAAGAGGACAGCTGCACCATAACAGCCAATTTCTGAAACAACCCTAAAGGACACTGGTGAAGGAAAGTCTTCACAGTGGGCAGAACTTTGGGCAGTGCACATGGTTGTGCATTTTTCCTGGAAGGAGAAATGGCCAGAGGTTCAATTATATACTGATTCATGAGCTGTAGCCAATGGTTTGGCTGGATGGCCAGGGACTTGGAAGGAGCATGACTGGAAAATTGGTGAGAAAGACATTTGGGGAAGAAGTATGTGGATAGAGCTCCCTGAATGGTCAAAGGATGTGAAGATACTTGTGTCTCATGTAAGTGCTCATCAAAGGGTGATCTCAGCAGAGGATGAGTTTAATAATCAAGTAGATTGGATGACTCATTCTGTGGATAGTCAGCCTCTTTCTCCAGCTATCCCTGTTGTTGCTCAATGGGCCCATGAACAAAGTGGTCATGGTGGCAGAGATGGAGGTTATGCATGGGCTCAACAGCATGGACT
>VZQC01007275.1:519135-542515 GCA_009823505.1 Rhizomys pruinosus | reverse complement strand
GTGTTCTTAACTGCTGAGCAATCTCTCCAGCCCCTATGTCCCATTATTTTGTTTTTTGTTTGATAGGTCTCACATGATAACTCAGGCTGGCCTGAAGGTCACTATGTAGCCCAGGCTGATCATGAACTCCTAAGAATCCTCCTGTCTCAGCTTCCAATTGTTGACATTATAGGCATTGGCCACCATGCCTGGCACTGTCTCATTTTTTGTTTGATCATTAAAATTATCATTTTTACCAGACTTGGTGGCACATATCTATAATCCCAGTGCTTGAGATGCAAAGGCAGAGGCTACATAACAGGTTTGAGGCCAGCCAGGCTTCTTGGGAAATCTGTCTCAAAAAACTTTAGAAAAGGAAAGGAAGAAAGAGACAAGGAAAGTAAAGAGGAAACAGGAAAGAAGTCATCTGTCAGACCTGGAAACCAATGACCCCTCTGACCCTGACCCTAGCAGCCAAGGGATCCTGGGTAATGCCTTTTGGATTATTGCTGTCAAGGGAGGCCTGGCAGACTTCCCTCCTGGCAAAACGTCCCTAATGTGTGTGGCTTATGTAGAATAATGCAGGGTTTCTGTGCAGAGCAGAGATTGCGCCATCAAAGGCACTGACAATAGAAGCCTTTGCCTTTCTTCTGAGTCTGCTGGGTGTTTGTTATTTTGCTTTCTTGGCATGTGGATGCTTTCCTCCCTCCCTGCTGGCTTCCTAGGAAACCCCTCCTGCCAGCTCCTGGACCACAGGGCCACCAGGCAGTCAGCCTCCTCTTAGCAGGAGTCTGCCCCTCTAACTCATGGTGGATGGAGAGCTCCCCTCCTGAAAGGAAGTGCAGTGCCTGCATCCAGACACAATGGAGGCTGCATGCACTCCCCGATGTTATAGTTGTGGACATTATGTATGTATGTGTGGCAAGTGTATGTGCATGTGCACATGTGTATGTGTGCTTGTGCAAGCCAGAGTCCACACTGAATGTCATCTTCATTTGCTCTTCACCTTCATTTTGTGACAGGATCTCTCAGAAAACCTGGAGCTTGTCAGTTCAGCTAGGCTTGCTGGTCAATGAATTTCAGGGATCCCCAGCCCCCTGTCTCTGCCTCCTCAGCACTCGTATTACAGGCATGGGCAACCACCCCTGGCTTTTGCACATTTTAAACAGATCATGCTATTATACCTGAACCACACCATGGCTCTTAGTGAGGTCAGAATGGATGGAGGCAGGCTGCCAGCAGGAACTGCCACAGGAGGCTGCAATGCATGTTATGGTTTGCATAGGAAGGCCTTCATGTGAACACTGTTTTGGAATACACTTGCAGAGGAATCTACAGAAAGGGCGTATGTTTGAACTTCAACTGTAAATAGAAACTGTAATCGAACCAGGTGTGAAACCAGCGGTAACGTGAGCAATTGCTGCTTTTGTGTCTTCTCCAGCTGTGCTATGTGGCTTCTGCTTGTTCCCCATGTCTTGTGTCTGCCCTGCTCTTCCCTCAGCCTCTCTTCCCAGAGATACGTAGTCTACTCAAACATCTAGCTGCGGCCCTCTTAATTCCTTCTTAACTCTTCTCTTGGACTAGTCTCTGTTTTCACATTGTGATTTCCTTCCTTGCATTTTGTGTCTGTTGCTTTATTCTATTCTTCCTCCCTTCTAGCATTGGCCCCTTAGCTGTCAGTCTTGGGGCTTCTGTTACACTGTGTGTACTGAAGGTTGCCATTTCCTCAGCAGCAACTGTAGTGGAATTTTATCCCACCATGGCCTCACTGTCTTTTGGGTCTATGTAGTTTCTTGTTTCCCTTAAAATATCTTATCCTAGGGAAGATCCCTGGAGAGATGTCTCAGCAGATAAGAACACTGGCTGCTCTTACAGAGGAGCAGGGTTTGATTCTCCGGACCCACATGTCAGCTTACAACCATCTACAATGCCCTCTTCTGGCCTCCAGAGGCATTGCATGACAGGAGTGCACTTATATACATGCAGGTAATACACTCACATATAATATAAAATTAAGGGGCTGGAGAGATGGCCTAGCAGTTAAGAGCACTGACCGCTCTTACAGAGGACCCGGGTTCGGTCCCCAGCACCCACGTAGCAGCTGAGAACCGCCTGATACTCCAATTCCAGGAGAACTCCAGTTCCAGGGGAATCCGACACCCTCTTCTGACCTCCACGGCATTGCACGACACGGGTGCACAGATCTGCATGCAGACAGTACATTGATACACATACAGAAATAAATAAAAAATTTAAAAAAAAATGAAAAAAAATAAAAAATCTTTAAAAAATATTCCCTACGTTCCTTTTAAGATCAAGTCACATGTATCCCAGGCTTGCCTCAACCCACGATATAGCCCAGGCTGACCTTGAACTCTCGTATGTATGTTTGTGTGCTTATGTGTACATGTGATGTGTATGAGTATGCATGCCTGTGAGCCTCTACGTGTATGTGGAAGTTGGACGATAACCTCGAGTACTGGTCCTTGCCTTCTACTTTGTTCCAGACAAGGCCTTTCTGGATCTTGCTGCCCAGGGTAGCCCTTAAACTTCCAGGGACTCTCCTATCTCTGTCTCCTGTCTCACCATAGGAACACTGCTATTACAGAAACTCACTATTGCAGCCAGCTTCACATGGGTTCTGGGATTTGTACTCAGGCCCTCACACTTATATGACAAGTGCTGTACTCACTGAGCCATCTCTTGAGCCCTGGCTTTAAACTCTTGATCCTCCTGTCTCCACCTCCCAAAGTTTTGAGCTCACAGACATGTGCTACCACACCAGCTTGTCCTTAATTTACTGTAGATAACTCAAGAATTTCCATTTCAAGACATGAGTTTAAACTAATTTTATGCCATTTTTCTAAGAGTTTCTTGTGTTTGGAAAGGTATGTTCTCTAATTCTTGAACATAGGAAACTATTACTGTCCACTGATCTTACAGGCTCCGTGTTTGCCTGCTTTATCTATCACTTACTAAGAGGTGTCACTTCTGTGAGGACACATTTGGTGGCCATGGACATTATCCCACTCAGATGCCCCTTTGAAGCTCACAGCTCTCTGACCACTGCCAACTACAGCACTTTCAGGCCACTCTGGCACTCCATTCAAAACCACATTCCTGGCCTGCTGCTTCTGCCCCTGTGGCTCCTAGCCAGTGACAGGTCACAAGGGAGTCCTGGAGCTGGGCCATTTCTGACTGGCACAAGACTACTCTAATTTGCCAGCATGGCTTGGTCGGCCCACAGGCTTCTGGGAGCCTGGCTGCAGTCTGTGTGTCTGTCTGTCTGTCTGTGTGGACAACTCTTTGTGGTCAGCTCTCTCCACCATGGGAGTCAGGTGGGATTGAACTCAGGTCATCAGACTTGGTGGCAGCACCTTTACCTGCTGTCTTGCTGACCCACAAGTTGGACACCAAAACATCTTAAAGGAAGAAATATTTACTTTGGCTCATATTTCAGAGGATTAAGACCTTGCATTCACTATTCTAGGTCCATTGTGAGGCAGAGCACCTTGTTGGTCAGAGCACACAGAGGCTATTCATATCATAGCAGACAGGAAGCAGAGAGGAAGGAACCTGACACAGGTGTAAGCTTCAAAGTACACCCCCTGCTTCCTCCAGCCAGGCCCCACTTACTAAAGTTCTACCTATGAAAATAACACCACCAGCTGAGGACCAAGTGTTCAGCATGTGAGTCTGTGGGGCACATTTTACCCTCAACATAAGAGAATCAAAACTAGCAATCAACATTGGACTTGTCAATTTCTGCTTATAAGTCTAATGGTTCTTTTGGCCTTTTGTCTTTTAAAAAAAAATTTTATTTATTATTTTTATTTTGTGTGTACGAAGACATTTCCTGAACATATGTAAGTGCATCCATGTTTTGCAATGCCTATGGAGGTCAGAAGAAACTGCAAAATCCCTTAGAACTGGACTGTTGTGAGCCACACATGGGTGCTGGGAACAGAACCCAGGTCTTCTCCAAGAGTAGTCAGTGCTCTTAACATCTGAGCCATCTCTGCAGACCCCTGTGCTTTTTCCTGTATTCCTTTTTTAATTTCTGTGATAATCCTTGACATGATTTTTGTGTGCATAAAGGTTTGGGCTTGTCTTTTTTGTTCAAAAATCTTGATTTTTAAGTGTATGAGCATTCTGTCTGCATGTATGCAAGTGCACTTATGCAAGCAAAATTGCAGATGCCAGAAAAGGGTGTCAGATCCCCTAAACCTGGAATTACTCATGTTGGTACTGGAAACCAAACTCAAGTCTTCTGCAATAACAGCCACTGCTCTTAGGTAGTGAGCTCCAGTTTAGTTCCTTGAATTAATACAGTGGGCTACACTGGGCTACATCTCCAACCCACTGTCACTGTTTCAATATTCAAGTGACTGTCCATCTGTTTGGTTGCTTGTTTGTTTGAGACAGAATCTTACTCCCTGCTGTAGCTAAAATTTCTTCTGAGAGGCTCAAAGTCTGCCCCTCTCCTCCCTTGGTCGCTACAGCAACCAAAAGATTGATTTCACCAAACTGTAGTCTGGAAAACTATTTATTTGGCTCACAAAGTAAGTAAACACACCAGGGAGTTTATTGGGCTTACTTACAGACCAATAGGTGAGGATTTGCTTACAGGAATGTGGGTGCTTCACTCCTAAGGGTGCACTGGAAAGTCTTCATCCAGGCATCCAAGAGCTCAGGCATCTAGGTGTGGCTTGTGACTTCCCACAGCCTCATGAGACCCTCCCATGGCTTCCTCAGTTTCTATACCCTTAGCCCCTTCCCCTTGTGCCACTAGGCCTGACTGATTGGTTAGTAAGAAGAGTGGCTGACTCCCCCAACCCCTCCTTTCTTCCTGATAGCAACAGTCAACAAGCTTAGTTGTGATGATCTTAGGCAAGCAGGTGCCACCAAGCATGGGAAGATGGTGACTGACCACCATGTGTCTGGTGCAGGACAGTCCTGTGCAACACCTGCCTAGGTTGGCCTGAAATTCTCTATTTACCATAGAAGGTTGGCTTTAAACTGCAGTGATCTTCTTGCTCTGACCTGAGTAGAAATGTTCCATTCATTTCTAAATTCCTTCCCAAAATTTCTTCTCAAATTCATATCCATTTTTTTCCCTTCATGGTTCTAGCGATTTAACAGGGATACATCTATGCTAAACACAGACTCTACCACTATGTAACACCCCAGGATCAAACTTAATATTCTTTAAATCTTGAATTCCAGGAAACTTCAGTTGAGAAATTGGGGAAAGCATTACAATTATCCTATAAGAATTAAAGTTTAACATTCACTGTGGGTCGGGTCTGGTACCAATTGCCTTTAATCCCAGCACTCGGGAGGTAGAGGCAGGCAGATCTTTGTGAGTTCAAGGCTACATTGGTCTACATAATGAGTTCCAGGCCAGCTGGGGATACAGGCAGGCCATGTCACAAAAAGGAAAAAAAGTCACTATTCAAACAGTGTTCAGGAAGTTTTGAATGAACTGTGTATTACTAAAAGGAGATGAGGTCTGGAAACATTTTATTTACCATTTAACACATAAAGACACTTCTCATTCATGCCTTTTAGAATTTTCTTCATTGTATATATGCCACACATTTTCAAATATTCACATGTTATAACTCTGTGAATTTTTGACATATCTTAGATATTTCTGTGAGACTCTTGCACAATATGAAATTTCTGATGTGCCTTAAGACATGAGGTAAATGGAATTATGCCTAAAACCATTTTTAGAATTAAGTTAAATTTTAGATTCTGTGATATTTTACAAGAATGGATGAACAAGTAAAACTTCAAGCCTGGGGGCTGGAGAGATGGCCTAGCAGGTAAGAGCACCGACTGCTCTTGCTGAGGATTGGGGTTTGATCCCCAGCACCCACAAGGCAGCTGAGAACCTTCATTGACTCCAGTTCCAGGGGAATCCGACACCCTCTCTGATCTCCACAGCACTGCACGACACGGGTGCACAAACCTACATGCAGACAGAACATTCATACCCATACAATAAATAAAAAAAATATTTTAAGTGGTAAAAAAACACTTCAAGCCTTTAAGTTTCTAGTTACTCATACCTAAGAATTGTCTCATATTGAATTAAGAAGGAAAATTTATGAACTTTACCATTTGATATTTCTAAAGTTTTCATCACTAGACATCACAGTTTTCCTAAAATTTAAATGTTTATTAAATATTTAAGCAAGATTGTTGCATGTAAAACTATCCCTCTCATATAGATTCTGTATTGTTCTCTACAGAATGAGCCCAAGATCAGACAAACTTGTACAATGGTAAACTATTTCACCACTATGCTTTCTTGCTATATTCTTGAATCTGACATATAGATAAATGAATAGTTGTGGAACTTAGATATCTGCTATCTCCTTTCATTATTAATTCTGAGATGTCTTCTAAAAGGTGACTTATCAGTAAAGGACTTTTCACATTTGTAGGTTTTCTCCCCTGTACAAATTCTCTCAAGTAGTGTAAGATCAGGCCTTCAAATAAAGGACTTGTCACATTCTTCACACATGTAGGGTTTCTCCCCTGTACAAACTCTCTCATGTAGTCTAAGATCAGGCCTTCAAATAAAGGACTTGTCACATCCTTCATATCTGTANCTGAGAGGCTCAAAGTCTGCCCCTCTCCTCCCTTGGTCGCTACAGCAACCAAAAGATTGATTTCACCAAACTGTAGTCTGGAAAACTATTTATTTGGCTCACAAAGTAAGTAAACACACCAGGGAGTTTATTGGGCTTACTTACAGACCAATAGGTGAGGATTTGCTTACAGGAATGTGGGTGCTTCACTCCTAAGGGTGCACTGGAAAGTCTTCATCCAGGCATCCAAGAGCTCAGGCATCTAGGTGTGGCTTGTGACTTCCCACAGCCTCATGAGACCCTCCCATGGCTTCCTCAGTTTCTATACCCTTAGCCCCTTCCCCTTGTGCCACTAGGCCTGACTGATTGGTTAGTAAGAAGAGTGGCTGACTCCCCCAACCCCTCCTTTCTTCCTGATAGCAACAGTCAACAAGCTTAGTTGTGATGATCTTAGGCAAGCAGGTGCCACCAAGCATGGGAAGATGGTGACTGACCACCATGTGTCTGGTGCAGGACAGTCCTGTGCAACACCTGCCTAGGTTGGCCTGAAATTCTCTATTTACCATAGAAGGTTGGCTTTAAACTGCAGCGATCTTCTTGCTCTGACCTGAGTAGAAATGTTCCATTCATTTCTAAATTCCTTCCCAAAATTTCTTCTCAAATTCATATCCATTTTTTTCCCTTCATGGTTCTAGCGATTTAACAGGGATACATCTATGCTAAACACAGACTCTACCACTATGTAACACCCCTGGATCAAACTTAATATTCTTTAAATCTTGAATTCCAGGAAACTTCAGTTGAGAAATTGGGGAAAGCATTACAATTATCCTATAAGAATTAAAGTTTAACATTCACTGTGGGTCGGGTCTGGTACCAATTGCCTTTAATCCCAGCACTCGGGAGGTAGAGGCAGGCAGATCTTTGTGAGTTCAAGGCTACATTGGTCTACATAATGAGTTCCAGGCCAGCTGGGGATACAGGCAGGCCATGTCACAAAAAGGAAAAAAAGTCACTATTCAAACAGTGTTCAGGAAGTTTTGAATGAACTGTGTATTACTAAAAGGAGATGAGGTCTGGAAACATTTTATTTACCATTTAACACATAAAGACACTTCTCATTCATGCCTTTTAGAATTTTCTTCATTGTATATATGCCACACATTTTCAAATATTCACATGTTATAACTCTGTGAATTTTTGACATATCTTAGATATTTCTGTGAGACTCTTGCACAATATGAAATTTCTGATGTGCCTTAAGACATGAGGTAAATGGAATTATGCCTAAAACCATTTTTAGAATTAAGTTAAATTTTAGATTCTGTGATATTTGACAAGAATGGATGAACAAGTAAAACTTCAAGCCTGGGGGCTGGAGAGATGGCCTAGCAGGTAAGAGCACTGACTGCTGTTGCTGAGGACTGGGGTTTGATCCCCAGCACCCACAAGGCAGCTGAGAACCTTCATTGACTCCAGTTCCAGGGGAATCCGACACCCTCTCTGATCTCCACAGCACTGCACAACACGGGTGCACAAACCTACATGCAGACAGAACATTCATACCCATACAATAAATAAAAAAAATATTTTAAGTGGTAAAAAAACACTTCAAGCCTTTAAGTTTCTAGTTACTCATACCTAAGAATTGTCTCATATTGAATTAAGAAGGAAAATTTATGAACTTTACCATTTGATATTTCTAAAGTTTTCATCACTAGACATCACAGTTTTCCTAAAATTTAAATGTTTATTAAATATTTAAGCAAGATTGTTGCATGTAAAACTATCCCTCTCATATAGATTCTGTATTGTTCTCTACAGAATGAGCCCAAGATCAGACAAACTTGTACAATGGTAAACTATTTCACCACTATGCTTTCTTGCTATATTCTTGAATCTGACATATAGATAAATGAATAGTTGTGGAACTTAGATATCTGCTATCTCCTTTCATTATTAATTCTGAGATGTCTTCTAAAAGGTGACTTATCAGTAAAGGACTTTTCACATTTGTAGGTTTTCTCCCCTGTACAAATTCTCTCAAGTAGTGTAAGATCAGGCCTTCAAATAAAGGACTTGTCACATTCTTCACACATGTAGGGTTTCTCCCCTGTACAAACTCTCTCATGTAGTCTAAGATCAGGCCTTCAAATAAAGGACTTGTCACATCCTTCATATCTGTAAGGTTTCTCCCCTGTATGAATTCTCTCATGTAGTCTAAGATCAGGCCTTCAAATAAAGGACTTGTTACATTCTTCACATTTGTAGGGTTTCTCTCTTGCATGGATTCTCTCATGTACTCTAAGATCAAGCCTTCAAATAAAGGACTTGTCACATTCTTCACATTTTTATTTTTCTCCCCTGTATGAATTCTCTCATGTACTCTAAGATGTGCCTCTCAATTAAAGGACCTGTCACATTCTTCACATTTGTACGGGTTATCCCCTTTATGAGTTCTCTCGTGTATTCTATGAACAGTCCTTTGAATGAATGACTAGTCACATTCTTCACATTTGTAGGCTTTCTCCCCTGTATGAATTCTCTGTTAACCAAGATGTGCCCATCGAATAAAGGACTTATCACATTCTTCACATTAGTAGGGTTTCTCCCCTGTGTGAAGTCTCTCATGTTTTCAAAGATCTGACCTGTGACTAAAGGACTTGTCACATTCTTCACATTTGTAGGGTTTCTCCCCTGTATGAATTCTCTCATGTTTTCCAAGATTTGACCTTTGCCTAAAGGACTTGTCACATTCTTCACATTTGTAGGGTTTCTCCCCTGTATGAATTCTCTCATGTAGTCTAAGATGTTCCCTTCGAATAAAGGACATGTCATATTCTTCACATTTGTAGGCTTTCCCCTGTATGAATTCTCTCATGTCTTCTTAGAACTGCCTTGTAATGAAAGGACTTGACACATTCTTTACATTTGTAGGGTTTCTCTCCTGTATGAAGTCTTTCATGTACTCTGAGATCAGAGTTTCGACTAAAGGCCTTATCACATTCTTCACATTTGTAGGATTTCTCCCCTGTATGAATTCTCTCATGTTTTCGAAGATCTGACCTGTGACTAAAGGACTTGTCACATACATCACATTTGTAGGGTTTCTCCCCTTTATGAATTCTCTCATGTTGTCTAAGTTGTACCCTTTGAATAAAGGCCTTGTCACATTCTACACATTTGTAGGGTTTCTCCCCTGTATGAATTCTCTCATGTACTCTGAGATTAGAGCTTTGACTAAAGACCTTGTCACATTCTTCACATTTGTAGGGTTTCTCCCCTGTATGAATTCTCTCATGTTTTCCAAGATCTGATCTTTGCCTAAAGGACTTGTCTCATTCTTCACATTTGTAGGGTTTCTCTCCTGTATGAAGTCTCTCATGTAGTCTAAGATCAGAGCTTCAACTAAAGGCCTTGTCACATTCTTCACATTTGAAGGGTTTCTCTCTAGTTTGGATCACCTGGTGACTTTTTATGTATGACATTTTTATAAATAATTTATCACCATCTTCACATTTGTAGGATGTCTCTCCATTATAAATTCTCTGATGTCTTCTAAGTTTCGACTTCTCCATGCATCACATACAAAACAGAGTGCACTTCAACACAGAGAACCATAGTATCACACACAAACTTTCTGAATAACCACACATATTGAGATATATACAGAAATGTAATAAGCATGAATGAAACTTCAAAATACCAACTTGTTAAAAGGCAGAAACATTGAAATAATATTAGATTTTTTCAGCTAAGACCACAGCCAGGAAACCATAAAAAAATAATATACATTTAAAGAACTAAAAGTGAATGTGTAAGCTAAATTTGATTCCCAGAAATGTTCTCTCCTAAAAGTGATGGAGAAAGAATAACATTTGAAGAAATGCACAGCCTCAAGGCAAACAAGCCATCATTTCACAATTTACGTAAGCAAACTCATTTACAGAAGACAACATATGTGATATAGAAAAGAATGTAAAGCCAATATTAAAAATGACAAGGAAGGGAACAAAGGCTGGAAAGATGGTTCAGAAGTTAAGAATACTGATCATGCATAGGATGTGGGTTCAGATCCTAGCACCCACATGATGGGTAACCACTCTTTGTATCTCCTGTTCCAGTGGATCTGATGCTCTCTTCTATCTTTTGTAGGCACTGCATTACACATGTGCANATATGCATATCTAATCTGGCATGCCAAAAGGAAATCATTCTGTGCACATAAAGGATTGAAATTTGAAGTGGCCACCTTATTTGACAGAACCAACATGAGACAAATAAAATAAGTGAATTACAAATACAAACACACACACACACACACACACACACACAAACTTAGACTCATAGCAAGGTATGTGAATCTTAGGGACATGGTTACCATAAACACAAGACATAGATACCTCCTTTAAATCAAGGTAGATTTATGAGATTCCAGAGAATGAGAATGAAAGCAATCTCAGAGAACCAAGGTGAAGGTAGCACACAGAATAAGGGCCCAATGACAAAGACTATGCAGACACAAAGAGAAGAAATGCTGACCCCCTATCAGCCCCAGGGCCAGAAATCCAGACACTATGCCCGAATTCCAAATCATTGAGGTGAACCCACTATTGCCAGTTTAAAGCCTGAGGTCAACCCCCTATTCACACTCTACCAGTGGAGACCTAGGGCATCCCCCGTCTCCATGCTCAAGGAGCAGTCCTGCATCCAGTTTCTCCTATCTGAGCACCCCAAACCAGAAACTCGAGTTTAACCAAAACAACCAAAACTAAAGTAAAAAGAAAAATTGAGCTCACTATTACCCAAAAGACATGGCTGGTTGAAAGTCTCTAGTCCCTCAGGTGGTCTTTGGGGGATCTTGGTGGGACCTCCAAGATGTTAGGGTTTGAGAATCCACACCAGAAACAACGAAGGATGAAAAACCAAGACTTTATTTCAGGGGAAAAAGTAAACCAGCTTTCTGGGGTTGGCGGGGAAGGGCTCCAACCCTGATAACTCTGCTCACAGGCCTTTTAGGGGAAGTTTAGTGGGGTTTGGGTAACTTCTGGCCTTACTGGATAATAGCAGAGTTACAGCTCATGGTTAGGCCAGCCCATCTGCCCCCACATACCAAAGGTTATCTTTAGACACAACCTTGGGACAGGAACCACAAATGTTAAGTCAGTCCCCCTGTCCTCACATATCAACAGTATCAACAGTTAACTTTAGACAAGTTTAAATTTTGTTAGCTGTTCTTGAGGTCTCTAGCAACTGACCTTGAGCAATTGACCTTTTCCCTGAATTGAGCAGGTTCCAGTAATTGCTTAAAATGGTGGCTACACTCAAAATGGGAGTCAGTGCGGGCCTCTCTTACACTCTAACCTGAGTAGAAATGTTCCACTCATTTCTAAATTCCTTCCCAAAATTTCTTCTCAAGTTCATATCCATTTTTTCCACTTCATGTTTCTAGCGATTTAACAGGGATTCATCTATGCTAAACACAGACTCTACCACTATGTAACACTCCTGGATCAAACTTAATATTCTTTAAATCTTGAATTCCAGGAAACTTCAGTTCAGAAATTGGGGAAAGCATTACAATTATCCTATAAGAATTAAAGTTTAACATTCACTGTAGGCCAGGTCTGGTACTACAAGCCTTTAATCCCAGCAGTCCAGAGGCAGAGGCAGAGGCAGGCAGATCTCTGTGAAATCAAGGCTACACTGGTCTACATAGTGAGTTCCAGGCCAGCTGGGGGTACAGGCGGACCATCACAAAAAAGAAAAAAAATCATTACTCAAACAGTGTTCAGGCAACTTTGAATGAACTGTGTATTACTAGGAGGAGATGAGGTCTGGAAATATTTCATTTACCATTAAATACTTAAATATTCTCATTCATGCCCTTTAGGATTTTCTACATTGCATATATGGCAGACATTTTCAAACATTTATGTTATAAGAAGTCTTTGTGGCTGGGCGTGGTGGTGCACGCCTTTAATCCTAGGACTTGGGAGGCAGAGGCAGGCAGATCTTTGTGAGTTCAAGGCCAGCCTGGTCTACAAAGTGAGTTCCAGGACAGCTGGGGCTATAGGGAGACCCTGTCTCGAAAACACCAAAAAAAAGGCTTTATGAATTTTTGACATATTTTAGATATTTGTGATGCTAATACACACTCTGAAGTTTCGACAGTGAATATTTTTTTCGTCCTAAAAATGTGTTTATTCAACTTTTTACCATAGTGAATATAGCATACTGAAGTGCTAATATTAAATTACAGATAGCTTCATCAAATGGGCTCCATTTTTTAGGAAGAGGACAGGTTACTCTTAAGGAGTATACATTATTGGACTCCTGAAGCAAATACTTTTCATGGTCTACTTGAATCCACCATAGAACAGTCTTCCAGTTTTAATCATGTTTTCATCTTCCTCTGAGAAACCATGTGTTCAAGACAGGTACTGTTGTTCATAGACCCTGGTGATTGGATACTGACTACTCAGCAATCTTGCTTCCCTAGCCAGTGACTGTTTAGGACTATGTTGCATCCAGTTCTGTCCACTCGGACAGGGTAAGTCAGCTGAAGGGCTTCTGGGAGACACTCATTTGACACAAAGAAACATATGAAAGGGAATCATGAAACACTGTCAGACTGTCATCTATGTCTGAATGTTTGTTAGCCACTCTTTAACCTTTGGGCCAAGTCTGGCACAGGTAGACAGGTGAAAGAAAAGACTTAAAGAACCTAGTTCCTCAAGAAAATGGAAATCTGGGGTAGCTGGACCCTGAAAAAGTCTTCATTGCAGATTTCTTATTATATGAGACAAAAAATTCCTTGTTGATTAAACCAAAAGACTCCTAACTGATTTAACTTATGCTTATACTTCCATAAGCTCAATTAATATTTTTTCAACAAAATTATTTTTTTGTTATTAAACTTTTTCCATAAGTCTTACATCATTTCTCAATCAAATCTAGAGTTATTTGCCTTTCCATGCCCCCCACCCCACCCGAGTCCCTGTACTCTGCCATACATGTCCTGCATCTTTTTCTGAGTCTTTCCAGAGTTTTTTTTCGAGTTCTTTTGTTATTATTCTCTCCTACTTGTATTGCTTCAGTATATATACATACATATACATATATAAATATATACATACATACACATATCACTTGAATTGGAGGACTTTTTTTTTATTTATAGAAGATGTCATAGTGAATTCCAGGCTAGCTGGGGGCACAGGCAGACCATGTCACACACACAAAGAAAAAAGTCACTACTCAAACAGTGTTCAGGCAGTTTTGAATGAACCGTGTATTACTAAAAGGAGGTAAGGTCTGGAAATATTTTATTTACCATTTAATACTTAAATAAAGAAAGTTCTCAGTCATGCCCTTTAGGATTTTCCACATTGTATATATGCCAGATATTTTCAAACATTCACGTTATAACTCATTGTGAAATTCTGACACATTTTAGATATTTGTGTTGCTAATACACACTGTGAAGTTTTGAAAATGAATAAAATTTTAACCCAATTCTGTGAGACTCCTGCTCTGTATGAAATTTCTGATGTGTCTTAAGACATAAGCTAAATAGAATTATACNTTAATTCCAGGAAACATCAGTTGAGAAATTGGGGAAAGCATTACAATTATCCTGTAAGAATTAAAGTTTAACATTCACTGTGGGCCAGGTCTGGTACCGCATGTCTTTAATCCCAGCACTCTGGAAGCAGAGGCAGGCAGATCTCTGTGAGTTCAAGACTATGCTGGTCTACATAGTGAATTCCAGGCCAGCTGGGACAAAAAAGAAAAAAGAAAAACAAAGTCACTACTCAGTGTGCAGGCAGTTTTGAATGAACTGTTTTTACTAGAAGGAGATAAGGTCTGGAAATATTTTATTTATAATTTAATACTTAAATAAAGACACTTTGCATTCATGCCCTTTCGGCTTTTCTATATTGTACATATGCCAGACATTTTCAAACATTCACATGTTATAACTCTTTGTGAATTTTTGACATATCTTAAATATTTGTGTTGGTAGTACACACTCTCAAGTTTTGAAAGTGAATAAAATTTTAACAACATAATTCTGTGAGACTCCTGGTCAGGATGAAATTTCTGAAGTGTCTTAAGACATGAGGTAAATGGAATTATACCTAAAATAATTTTTAGAATCAGATTTATTTAAATTTTAGATTCTGTGGTATTTGACAAAAATTGATGAACAAGTAAAACTTCAAGGCTTTAAGTTTCTAGTTACTCATACCTAAGAATTGTCTCATATTGAATTAAGAATGAAAATTTTTGAGACTTTAACATTTGATATTTCTAAAATTTTCTTCAGTAGACATTGCAGTTTTCCTAAAATTTTAATGTTTATTAAACATTTAAGCAAGATTATAGCATTTAAAACTTTCCCTCTCATACAGATTCTGTATTGTTCTCTACAGAATGAGCCGAAGATCTGCCAAACTTGTACAATGGTAAACTATTTCTCCACTATGCTTTCTTGCTATATTCTTGAATCTGATATTCAGATAAATGAATGGCTGTGGCACCTAGATATCTGTTATCTCCTTTCATTATGAAGTCTGTGATGTCTTCTGAAAGGTGACTTATCAGCTGGGCATGGCGGCATACACCTTTAATCCTACCACTTGGGAGGCAGAGGCAGGTGGATCTTTGTGAGTTCAAGGCCAGCCTGGTCTACAGAGTGAGTTCCAGGACAGCTGGGGCTACAGGGAGACCCTGTCTTGAAAAGACCAAAAAAAGGGGCTGGAGAAATGGCCTAGTGGTTGAGAGTGCCGATGGCTCTTGCAGAGGACCTGGGTTTGGTCCCCAGCACCCACATGGTGGCCGAGAACCATCTGAAACTCCAGTTCCAGGGGAACTCCAGTTTCAGGGGAATCCGACGCCCTCTTCTGATCTCTGTGGCATTGCATGACACGGGTGCACAAACTTGCATGCAGACAGTACATTCACACATACAGAAATAAATAAAATTAATAAAAAAAATTTTTTTTTAAAAAAGAAAAGACAAAAAAAGTGACTTATCAGTAAAAGACTTTTCACATGTGTAGGTTTTCTCCCCTGTACAGATTCTCTCATGTAGTCTAAGATCAGGCCTTCAAATAAAGGACTTGTCACATTCTTCACATCTGTAGAGTTTCTCCCCTGTATGAATTCTCTCATGTACACTAAGATCGGGCCTTTGCATAAAGGACTTGTCACATTCTTCACATTTGTAGGTTTCTCCCCTGTATGAATTCTCTCATGTACTCTAAGATGTGCCCTTCAAATACAACACTTGTCACATTCTTCACATTTGTAGGTTTCTCCTCTGGATTCTCTGATGTACTCTAAGATTTCACCTATGCATAAAGGACTTGTCACATTCTTCACATTTGTAGGGTTTTTCCCCTGTATGAATTCTCTCATGTACTCTAAGATGTTGCCTTTGAATAAACGCCTTGTCACATTCTTCACATTTGTAGGGTTTCTCCCCTGTATGAATTCTCTCATGTTTTCCAAGATTTGACCTTTGCCTAAAGGACTTGTCACATTCTTCACATTTCTAGGGTTTCTCCCCTGTATGGATTCTCTCATGCACTCTAAGATGTTCCCTTTGAATAAAGGACTTGTCACATTCTTCACATTTGTAGGGTTTCTCCCCTGTATGAATTCTCTCATGTACTCTAAGATCAGAACTTCGAATAAAGGACTTGTCACATTCTTCACATTTGTAGGGTTTCTCCCCTATATGAATTCTCTCATGTCCTCTAAGAACTGCCTTATGATGAAAGGACTTGTCACATTCTTCACATTTGTAGGGTTTTTCCCCTGTATGAATTCTCTCATGTACTCTAAGATGTTGCCTTTGAATAAACGCCTTGTCACATTCTTCACATTTGTAGGGTTTCTCCCCTGTATGAATTCTCTCATGTCTTCCAAGATTTGACCTGTGCCTAAAGGACTTGTTGCATTCTTCACATTTGTAGGGTTTCTCCCCTGTATGAATTCTCTCATGTACTCTAAGTTGTGCCCTTTGAATAAAGGACTTGTCACATTCCCCACATTTGTAGGATTTCTCCCCTGTATGAATTCTCTCATGAACTCTAAGATCAGGCCTTCGAATAAAGGACTTGTCACATTCTTCACATTTATAGGGTTTCTCCCCTGTATGAATTTTCTCATGTGCTCTAAGATGTTGCCTTTGAATAAAGGACATGTCACATTCTTCACATTTGTAGGGTTTTTCCCCTGTATGAATTCTCTCATGTTTTCCAAGATCTGATCTTTGCCTAAAGGACTTGTCACATTCATCACATTTGTAGGTATTCTCCCCTGTATGAAGTCTCTCATGTAGTCCAAGATCAGAGCTTCGAATAAAGGCCTTGTCACATTCTTCACAGTTGAATGGTTTCTGTCTAGTTCGGATCACCTCATGACTTTTTATATATGACATTTTTATAAATAATGTATCACGATCTTCACATTTGTAGGATTTCTCTCCATTATAAATTCTATGATGTCTTCTAAGTGTTGAGTTCTCCATGTAAAGCACACAACAAAAAGTGCATTTTAATACAGAGAACAATGCTAACACAATCACACATTCTGAATAATCACACATATTGAGATATATAACAAAATATAATTAGCATGAATGAAACTTCAAAATAACAACTTGTTAAAATGCTGAAACACTGAAATAATATTAGATTTTTTTCAGCCAAGACCACAGCCAGGAAACCATGAAATAATAATAATAAGGATGCTAATAATAATAATAATAATATACATTTAAAGAACTGAAAGTGAAAGTGTAAGCTAAATATGATTCTAAGAAATGTTTTCTCCTAAAATTGATGGAGGAAGAATAACATTTGAAAAAATGCACAGCCTCAAGGCAAACAAGCCATCATTTCAGAATTTATGTAAGCAAATTCAAGAAAACAGAAGTTTACAGAAGGCAATATATGAAACATAGAAAAAAAATGTAAGGCCAATATTAAAAGTAACAAGGAAGGGAACAAAGGCTAAGAAGTTAAGAACACTGATCATGCATAGTATGTGGGTTCAAATCCTAGCACCCACATGATGGTTAACCACTCTTTGTATATCCTGTTCCTGTGGATCTGATGCTCTCTTCTGTCTTTTGTAGGCACTGCATCACACATGTGCACTCATATCCACGTAGGCAATACTCATACACATAAAAGAAAAGTAACTAAAAATATTTTTAAAGAAAGGATGTAAATTAGAAGACATATATTAGCATTCTGTGATAAGAGTAATATTTTAGTGTCTCTTCTGTTCAAGAAACACATTTACTAACAGTGACATCCTGAAATTTGTAACCAATGACGGCTATCATGCTACCCATATGCAAGGAAACTGGAATACCAAATTCTACATATCATAAAACAAACTGTAAACACCTCTAGGTAGAAGAGATAAAATTTATCAGTACAGTGCTGGAGAGATGGCTCAGTGTTTAAGAGCATGGGCTACTGTGCTGGATAGCTTTAATGTCAACCTGACACACCTTGCTTGAGGGAGCCTCAACTTGTAAACTACCTTCATTGGATTGGTCTGTGGCCATGTGTATGGAGTATTGTCTTGATTGTTGAGCAATATGAAAGGGTCAAGCCCATTGTGGGTGGTGCCACACCTAAGCAGTTTGATGAATATTGTAGCAGAAAGCAGGCTGGGAATAGTGGCACATGCCTGTAATCCCAGGACATGGAAGGCAGAGGCAAGTGGATCTCTGTGAGTTCAACGCCAGCCTTTTCTAGTGAGTTCTAGGACAGCTGAGGCTATAGAGAGAACTTGTCTCAAAAAGATTAAAAAAGACTTAAAAAACAAAACAAACAAAACAAACAAACAAATGAACAACAACAACAAAAAGGCTGAGTATGGACTGGGGAAACAAGCCAGTAAGCACCATTCTTCCATGGCCTGTGCTTCAGCTCTTCCAATATCCTTACAAAATCTATAAACAAAAGTGGAAGCCTGAAAACCTAGACAAGCCAAAAAACTCCATTAAACAAGGAGGGGAAGAGAAGGAAGAGGAAGAAAAAAAAAAGCATTGGAAGAGGCAAGCAAAACAACAGAGCAAGAGCTTTCAAGCCCTTAACAGCACTAAGATAAGGTGAGTTTGTGATTGTCACTTCCCGAATTTCACAAAACGGAAATTCCCACATGCCCATTGGATCCACGACGAAAGCGGGAAATCATGGAACAAGGTGGCCAGGACTAATTCTCAACATATCAAGCTCTACCGAACCCTGTAAGAGATAGGTAGCGACCTTATGGAGATCCCCTTCGTGTGACACAGGTGACCAACCAGAAACAAGACTCTTAGAGTAAAGGAATATCTTTTGCAGGACCCTATTGCAGTGACAACCAATTGGGTAAAGGAACTAACAACTGACAGAAAAGAAATTTAGACGAACTAAAGTAAGGATTGACTCAAGGATCCAGAAAGAACTACGTAGAGAGGAAAAACAAACACCCTTAAGGAAGTAGGAAACACTGAAAAAGGAAGAAAACCAACGAAGTAAGGAGCACAAAGAAGAGAAATTTGAGAAACTCAAAAGGAAATGGATATATTAAAGGAATCACAGGATGAAATGACACAAAGGAAATAGAACACTATCCAATCAAGAACGCCACAAGGAAAGGAAAAAGCCTCAGAATAGAATGGAGAAAGCTTGAGCAGAAGAATATCAGATCTGGAAGATAATACAGAGCAACTAAAAAAGCTCCAAAGTAAGATTATGAAAAAATTTTAAAATTACACAAAGTGGAACAACCAGCAAATTATGGGACACTATGAAAAGATCAAACTCCACATCATTAGGAATAGAGGAAGAAGAAAGAAATCTCAAGAGAATTAGTATTGAGCATATTTTCAACACAATAATAGATGAAAACTTCCCCAAACTTAAAAATTAAACAAACCCATTCAAATACAAAAGTACATAGGACTCCAAATAGACAAGATTAGAATTTTGAGATCTCGAGCCCAGCGGCAGGTGCCGGGCGCGGGCCGAAGACCCCCCCCCCAAACTGGAGATACGTAAGAAGGCATCTGAAGAGGCAAGCAAAGCACGCCTTCAACACAGTAAAAGAGGCATTTAGGACTCACATTGGAATACAGGCAAGGAAAAGCCCATATGCCAGGATTCACGAAGAAGAGACTACACTGGAAAGGTGCAGAATAATCCACACCAAACTATACCCAACCCTGTGGATGACTCCTGCAGTCGGATCCCTCCGGGGATGCCCCAGGGCACAGACATCAGAAACACAAATGGCGATAAGCGATACTTAAAGAACTACAAGATCATCAAAGAACAGGAATTAAAGAAACAGAAAGCAGAATTGCAGGACCGAGAGAGATGAGAATGACAAGCCTCCGGAGAAGGATAGTAGAAACACTTGGAAAAGAGAATTCCTTACATTGCCTCGGTAAAAAGAAAAAGAAACCCAACAAACAACAACAAAAGCTCAACCAAAAAGAGATCGAGAGCCTTCACAAAAAGGAAATAGAAACACTAAAAGAAATTCAGAAGAGGGAAATGAAAAAGGAGAAGGGAAAGGAAGAAAAAAGAAAAAAAAGAGGAAAGGAATGAAAAAAAGCGCCAGAAGCAGAAATGGAGGAAGCCAGAACAAAGAATATCAGACCTGGAGGATAACACAGAACAACTTAAAAACCTCAAGCGAAAGATTATGAAAAATTTAAAAATACACAAAAATGAAACAATCAGGAGCTGTGGGTGACACTATGAAAAGATCAAACCTCCGCGTCATAGGAATCGAGGAAGGAGAAGAATCCCAGAGGAATGGTATTGATCAGATCTCAACAGAATAATAGATGAAAAAAGACTTCCCCAAACTAAAAAAAGGTCTCAGACCACCATACCCCAGACAAAAGTCACATAGAACTCCAAACAGACAAGATCAGAAAAGAAATTCTCCCACGCCACATCATAGTTAAAAATGTCTGGCCCCACACCCAAAAACAAAGACAAAATTCTCAAAGCGACAAGAGAAAAACAACAAGTTTACCTATAAGGGGAAACGTATCAGAATAACAACGGATTCTCACAGCAAACGATGAAGGCAAGAAGAACCTGGAGCCAAACATTCCCAGTGTTGGGAGGGGACAATGATTCCAGCCCCAGGCTTAGACTATTACCCAGAAAAATGTCAATCATAGCTGGAAAGGAGAGAGGAAAATCTTCCATGACATAAACAACTTGAAAGAAGAATACATGTCTGGAATAAAACCAAAACCCTTCATAGGAGAATACTTGAAGCAATTCAAAAAGACAGAAGAAAGTAAGCAATCCAATCCCCACAGGCAACTAGAAGGAGAAATCGATAAAAGCATAACTGCCAAGCAAGTAGAAGTTGAAACCTAAATCAAAACCGCACATGGAGGATAATAAGGCAAAAGGGACCAACACAAACCTATCAGTCAAACCTTAAATATTAGGGACTATAAATTTCCACCAACAAAAGACATAGGACTGGGAGACTGGGATACGGAGGGAAACAGAATCTATCGATATGCTGTCTGCAAGCAACCCATCTCAATTCTAAACGCGACTCAGAGCACCCACCTGTAAAAAGGTGAAGGGATAAATAAGAAAATATTCAAGCAAATCGTACCAAAAGAAAGCANTCTAAGTCACTCTTCCTTTCCTGTTCTGAGAGTTCTCCTAATCCAATCCACTGGATACTCTCTCTTCCTCAATTCCAGTTGTTGTTGGTGGGGGGGGGATGCCTGCACCAGAGTCAGACCCAAACTCAGGACCCCTTCCGGCTGCGAGGGGGGAAGGGCGACCCGCCGGGCTTAGGGCTACGATCTAGCCTCCGCCAGCTACCAGACCCTCTGCCACAGACCAGAAAATCAGTTGTCCAGCACCACAAAAGTCAATCTGTCCTAAGCTTTTACCTGCCTGGAACAGTGTCGGGCTGCTCCAAGTGTTCCTATCAGGTCCGGAACCTGAGTCCGAACACACAACCCCACTGTGGTACCCGAGTCAGGCACCAGAGTCAGACCGAAACTCAGGACCCCTTCCGGCTGCGAGGGGGGAAGGGTGACCCACCGAGCTTAGGGCTATGATCTAGCCTCCGCCACCCACCAGACCCTCTGCCACAGGCCAGAAAATCAATTGTCCAGCACCACAAAAGTCAATCTGTCCTAAGCTTTTACCTGCCTGGAGCAGTGTTGGGCTGCTCCAAGTGTTCCTATCAGGTCCGGATCCTGAGTCTGAACACACAACCCCACTCTACCTTTGGTTTTCTACAGTGAGTGACCTTACTCAGGGCACCTACCATGTATGGAATCTCCGTGAATGTACATAAGACTGAAATCAGCTGGGTCTGAGGAAATGATTAATCTGCCCTAGAACCTATCTTTAAATATCTTTTTATTTCTTTATTTATTTTTTAAGGGATTCTACAATATGAGAGCACAGTTGCTTTCAGATAAAATTGACGTTGCTCAGTTTGCCATACAATTAGGTAATGAGGGATACCATTCATTGTTTGTTTTTCTGGGACTGTGTTACTTCACTCAGCATGGTATCATCTAGCTCCAACCTGCAAAGTTCATGATGTCATCTTTCTTTACTGCTGCATAGAACTCAATTGTGCAGGGGCACTTGGGTTGGTTCCAGCTCCTTGCTATTGTGAAGAGAGCTTCAGTAAACATGGCTGTGCATGTATCTCTGTGGTACATACCCAGGAGTGGTGTGGCTGGGTCAGGTGGGAAGTTCATTTCAAGTCTTCCAAGGGTTCTCCACACTGCTTTCCATAGTGGCTGTACGAGTTTACATTCCCACCAGCAGTGGATGAGTGTTCCTCTTTCCACACAACCTCTACAGCACTTGGTATCATTTGGATTTTCAGTTTTATTCCATTGGTCAACAGGTCTGTTTTTGTGGGTATAGTAACCTGGGTTGGCATCTATTGTCCCTTAACACTGGGAATGCTTTGCTCCAGGCTCTTCTTGCTTTCATAGTTTGCGTTTAGAAGTCAGTTGTAATTCTGATAGGTTTTCCCTTATAGGTCACTTGTTGTTTTTCCCTTGTGGCTTTAAGGATTTTGTCTTTGTTTTGGGTGTCTAGCATTTTAACTATGATGTGGCGTGGAGAATTTCTTTTCTGATCTTGTCTGTTTGGAGTTCTATGTGCTTCTTGTATTGGTATTGGTTTGTCCTTTTTTAGTTTGGGGAAGTTTTCATCTATTATTCTGTTGAAGATCTGATCAATACCATTCTCTTGGGATTCTTCTCCTTCCTCTATTCCTATGATGCGGAGGTTTGATCTTTTCATAGTGTCCCACAGCTCCTGGTTGTTCCATTTTTGTGTATTTTTAAATTTTTCATAATCTTTCCTTGAGGTTTTTAGTTGTTCTGTGTTGTCCTCCAGGTCTGATATTCTTTGTTCTGCTTCCTCCATTCTGCTTCTGAGGCTTTTTTCATTCCTTTCCTCTTGAATGGATGAGTGTTTGATTTCCTTTTTCATTTCCTCTTCTGATTTCTTTAGTGTTTCTATTTCTTTTTGGAGCTTCTCGATCTCTTTTTGTAGCTCTTTTGTTTGCTGGTTGGTTTCTTTTTCTTTTTCAGCATGGGATCTTTTCAGTGTTTCTACTTCCTTCCGGAGCTTGTCATTCTCTCTCTCTCGGTCCTCATTCTCTTTTCTTAGTTCTTTAATTTGTTCTTTATGATCTTGTAGTTCTTTAAGTATGTTCCCAATTGTGTTTCTGATGTCTGTGTCCTGGGGCATCCCCGG
>VZQC01007275.1:462549-517355 GCA_009823505.1 Rhizomys pruinosus | reverse complement strand
ACATTCTTCACATTTGTAGGGTTTCTCCCCTGTATGAATTCTCTCATGTACTCTAAGACCTCCCCTTTCACTAAAGGACTTGTCACATTCTTCACATTTGTAGGGTTTCTCCCCTGTATGAATTCTCTCATGTAGTCTAAGACCTGCTTTCTGATGAAAGGACTTGTCTCATTCTTCACATTTGTAGGGTTTCTCCCCTGTATGAATTCTCTCACGTACTCTAAGATGTTCCTTTCGAATAAAGGATTTGTCACATTCTTCACATTTGTAGGGTTTCTCCCCTGTATGAATTCTCTCATGTTTTACAAGATTTGACCTTTGCCTAAAGGACTTGTCGCATTCTTCACATTTGTAGGGTTTCTCCCCTGTATGAATTCTCTCATGTAGTCTAAGATCAGGGCTTCGACTAAAGGTCTCGTCACATTCTTCGCATTTGAAGGGTTTCTCTCTAGTTTGGATCACCTGATGACCTTTTATATATGATATTTTTATAAATAATTTATCACATTCTTCACATTTGTAGGATTTCTCTCCATTATAAATACTCTGATGTCTTCTAAGTGTTAAGTTCTCCATGCTGGTTGACTACACTCTCCACTCTTTTCACATTTCAGGGCTCTTTGCTTTGCTCCAGATGGGAGACCAGAACAGGCTTACACCTAGCAAGACCTATAGACACCAGATTATTGTAATTCTCCAACATCGTCTCCCTGTATAAAGCCCTCTGAGCAGAGTCTAGGCATTTCCACTCCTCCTGGGAGAAGTCAATGGATACATCCTTAAAAGTCAATGGATCCTGAAAAGAAGTCATCTCTCTTCTCCTGCAGTGACTTTCCTTTCCAAGCGATCTAAAACCAGTCTTCTGTGTTTTTTGAGAACCTTTCTTTCAGTTCACTAAAAATCTACTTCACCTCCAGGACTCTCATTGAATCCCCTCTGCAACAGCTGCTCCATGTGGTTCTCGTGGCTGGGCTGAGTCCCTGCCTCTGTTTCCGCAGTACCCTGCTCCCCAGGTGGAGGGCTTTCCAGGTCTCTCTGGAGTTTTCCAGGCCCCCCGAACACCCAGGGTCCCTCCAGACTTTGCCACCTCTCCACTCCTACCCGGACATGTATTCTTTCATCTTGTTTATGTCATGAAAGATTTTTCTCCCTCCTTCAACTATAATTGACATTTTTGCTGGGTATAGTAACCTGGCTTGGCATATATTGTCCTTTAACACTGGGAATGCTTTGCTTCACCTTCTTCTTGCTTTCATAGTTTGCACTGAGAAGTCAGTTTTAATTCTGGTAGGTTTCCCCTTGTTGTTTTTTCTCTTGTGGCTTTCAGAATTTTGTCTTTGTTTTGGGCATCTAATGTTTTAACTATGATATGGTGTGGAGAGTTTCTTCTCTGATCTTGTCTGTTTGGAGTTCTATGTGCTTCTTGTATTTGTATGGGTTTGTCTTTTTTTAGTTTGGGGAAATTTTCATCTATTATTCTGTTGAAGATCTGACCAATACCATTCTCTTGGGATTCTTCTCCTTCCTCTATTCCTTTGATGTGGAGGTTTGATCTTTTCATAGTGTCCCACATTTCCTGGTTGTTCCACTTTTGTGTATTTTAAATTTTTCATAATCTTTACTTGAGGTTTTTAGTTGTTCTGTGTTATCTTCCAGGTCTGATATTCTTTATTCTGCTTCCTCCATTCTACTTCTGAGGCTTTTTCCATTCATTTCATCTTGATTGGATGAGTGTTTGATTTCCTTTTTCATTTCCTCTTCTGATTTCTTTAATATTTCCACTTCCTTTTGGAGCTTCTCAATATCTTCCTGTAGATCTTTGCTTTGCTGGTTGGTTTCCTTTTCTTTTTCAACATGGGATCTTTTCAGTGTTTCCACTTCCTTCTGGAGTTTGTCATTCTCTCTCTCTCTAGGTCCTTCTTGAGTTTTTCATTTTCTCTCCTTAGTTCTCTGACTTGTTCTTTATAGTCTTTGATATCTTTGAGTATGTCCACAATTATACTTCTAATATCTGTGTCCTGGGCCATCCCCAGGGGGATCCTACTGTAGGAATCTTCCATAGGGTTGGTAGAGCTTGGTGTGGAATTATTCTGCACCTTTCCCATATTGTCCCTTCTTTGTGTCCCTGGCATGTGGGTTTCTCTTTGCCTGTATTCCAGTGAGAATCCCAAATGCCTCTACACTGTGTTGAAGGCTTGCTTTGCTTGCATCCTTCAGTTGCTTTCATTGTTTGTTTGACTGACTTGTTTTTCTCCTTGCTTACAGAGTGTTGGCTTGTCTAAGTTTTAGGCTTTCTATTGGAAGTCAAACTCACTCTTCCCTTTCTGTTCTGAAGGTTCTCCAAAGAATCCACTTGGACACTCCCTCGGCAATCCCAGTTGGTGGGGGTGGGGGTGGGGTGGGTGTTATGTCTGTTTAGCCCTCTCTGTGCTTCAGGTGGTCCTGGGTAATTCCTGATCTTAGCTCTGTGCACTCAAGTCTAAATAACTTTTTGATATATTATCTATGACTTCTCTGTGTTCAGCACAGTTCTGGAAGGGACATGGTCCCATTCCTCTTATTTTAAGAGCTTTTCCCTATAATCTTTTTTGTCTTTTTGAGAGAGGGTCTCTCTGTAGCCCCACCTGTCCTGCAACTCTGTAGACCAGGGTGTCCTTGAACTCACAAAGATCCACCTGCCTCTGCCTCCCAAGTGCTAGGATTAAAGGCATGCACCACCATGCCCGGCTTCCCTATTAATTTTGTTGCCTTGATTGGTGACCATACTCTGCCCACTTTTCCTTATTTATGCCATTTTTGGATTCCAAAATGTAACCAGAGCAAGCAACTGGCTTGTTCTTGATTAGTTTCTTTAGAGACAGACGGTGGTGATTGAACCTCATGAAAGGAGTGTGTTAGGTCTCAGTAGCTGTGTCAGGGTATCCTCAGAATATGGCTGACTTATGTGTGAGTCTTGGCAGAGACATTGGATTCTCTCCATCTCTTCTCCCCATAGCATCCTCTTGCCTGGCATGAGCTGCCTTAGGGTCAGACTGACCCTGATACAACCTTCTATCTTTCCTAATACTTTGCCTAGAAACTAGCTTATTTATGCTCTCTGAAATATGAAATGAGGTCATTTTCATGGCTGTGTGTTATGTTTGGGAACTGGAATCCAGCCTGTACCCAAGCTAGTGTGCCCTAGAATACATCTTTCCAGATTTCTCCTCACCTTAGGTAAGATGATCAGGTGGTAAATCTCTCTTTTGTCATCTTTATAGACAGTGCTGTTGAATCCTATTACTTGGGATTCCACTGGGTTATGCTAAAGAGAGTGTTAGGACCTAAAACCAAGTTGTCATGCCATATTGTTGGTTGCTAAAGAAACCCAAGAGTTAGCAGATGTCAGCTTCTTTTAGCTGAATTACAACTGAGCCATTTTCTCCAGCTAGGAACATCCTCAAATTACCTTGTGGCCAGATCAGCTCCTAGCCTTTATTTATATGGAAGCTACCTTTTTATTATATAAGCCGAACTCTTCCTCTGACCATAAACCTATTAGAATTAGTCCCAGGTTTGATCTTCAGCACACTAAAAAAATAAAAAAATAAAAAGAAGAAAGAAAGAAAGAAAGAAAGAAAGAAAGAAAGAAAGAAAGAAAGAAAGAAAAGAAAGAAAGAAAAAAGCAGTTGGTCCCAGGGAAGGAGTCCTTAGATTTCTAGAAGAAATCTAGACCTCAGTGCAAGAAAAGTTATGGTAAATGTCAACTTGTAGTGCTTTTGTGAACCTGAGTATTAAGTAATATTATAGCCTGGTTTATTCTCTAGGGGATTTTCTTCACTGTGGCTAAGACAGCATGAAAGCATGTGGTTTCCAGAACCCAATACTTTCTTCTTCCCCCTTCTCCTCCTTAGTGGTCTTCAACACCTGTGATACGTCTTGTAACTGCCAATACTTGACAGAAAGTTCCTTTAGGGTGGTTTGGGGGATGACAGAAGACAAGGGAGGCAGGAGAGGCTCTTTTTCAATTAGAAGGAAAAGTAGAAATGATGATGATGGAGAAAGCAGCAAAAGGAAAATCAAGAAGTCTCAGAACAAGTCCAGTCAACCCAGGGGTTTTACACTATAGTATGAATTTGAAGTTTAAAATCAAGAACATTTTGTACCAGCCACTGTCCCTGAAACAGTCTTGCAGGTCCCAGGTAATGAGATTCAGGGATCATGAGGAATTTGTCTTTTAGGTGGGGTGGGAGGTTGTGAGTCTGCCTATTAAGATTTAAGACTTAGAAAATTGGGCTTTTTTTTTTTTTTTGATGTCTACAGAGAGTTTTACAATGGAAGTAAGGCAACACTGATGCGTTGTATCCAAAGCTGCTTTCAACTAGTCACTGAGAATTACTGGAAATTTATAGATCTATCCTCCATGATTACTATAAAAAAATACTAACCTCTTCGGAGATCAGTGAGAAATAAAATTCCTACAGAGCTAGGGGCCACTGCCATCATGAAAATTACCAAATTATCTGTAAAATAGAATCATATTCATCTGTTTCTACTTAGAGCAGAAGTACCAAATACAAATCTATGAATGCCACTGGTACTGTGGGGAGATGTGGGAATTACATGGAAGAAACAGGGAGCAGAGAGTGTACTCTGAGAGAGTAGCATGGGAAATGTTGGTAAGTAGATTTTACACTCTGGTGGGTTATGGATGGAATAGAACTTGGGACCCACCAGAATATAAAGTTTTCATGACTGTGGCCATTGGGGTTTCAGAAAATACAGAGGTTGTGGAAGTTTTCTGTGTTGTGCTCAGCCACACACAGTAGTTCTACTTCTCTATATCTTTGTTATCAATTTATTTTCTATGTTTCTCACTTAGTCAGATGTTCATAGTCATCCTTTACCATCATCAAAAAGGCTTGCATAATCTATCTCCTCTAAGTCATGTTTCCTATCCCCATGGATGGAAAGTGAGTTCCTATATGTGCTACATTTTACTTATTTCACATGTGATCAAATTGCCCGTGGCTGACTGTGTAAAGAGATTTCCATGTTGTAAGAACAGAATATGGACTGGAGGGATGGCTCAGTGGTTCAGAGCACTGACTGCTCTTGAGGAGGACCTGGGTTTGATTCCTAGCTCCCACATGGCAGCTAAGAACTGTCTTTAAGCCAGGTATGGTGGTACATGCCTTTAATCCCATCACTCGGGAGGCACAGGCAGGCGGATCTCTGTGAATTCAAGGCCAGCCTGGTTTACAGGGCTAGTTCCAGGCCAGCTGGGGCTACAGGGAGACCCTCTCTCAAAAAAAGAAAGAAAGAAATTATATAACATGAAAAATAATACTAGTAAATTCCATTTTTAGACTACATTTAAGGATCCCTTCTAAAGATCCTGTAAGATCTTCTCTCACTAATGATTTAAGCAAACATGATTTGCTTAAGTCTTTTTTACATAAACAGACATGTCTTGGAGTCATATTTGAATTAATGAGTGTTGGTTGCAAGTCAAGGAATATCAATACCTTTCTAGGTGAATGTAATGATGTAACTAACATTCTTTGCTAAAGAGAAACAGGGATTCAAATAGTTGATGATACTGAGCATCTTTCATTTATCAGAATTCACCTTCATGAAGTTGTGTAATGAGAGGTATGAGATTGAAAGATTGGAGCAGTGACAGAACATCAAGATCTTGGTTAGAGGGTCCATTAGTTATTCTATGGGTGGCTGGGACAAAATACCTCATGAAAGCAACTTTATTCTGGCTTACAGTTGAGGGTACAATCTCTCCTGGTGGGGAGGTCATAGCAGCAGAAGACTGAGGCAGGTGGTCACATTGCATCAGCTGGGCAGGGGCTCACCTCTTATTTTAGTGTGGCGCTCCAGCCCATGGAATGGTGCTACCCATATGTAGGCTGGGTCTTTCTACCTCACCTAACCTAATCTAGACAATCCCTAGACAATGAGTCTAAATCTCATCAATTTGACAAGAGGGGCTAGCAGATCACTAGCAGTATGAGGCATAGGAGATAGGAGTGAACCATCTTTCATGAGGGGATAATAGGACCAATGATCAAGTCACAGATTCATAAAGCATCAGTGTCAACAAACCCCTAACTCTACAGAAGAGAAAGCAAGGCTCCAAGGGATTTGCCCAAGGACACATAGGAACAGTTAGAGGGGGATCCCAATCCCTGTTTTCAGTCATAGCAGGCACAAATTATCCTTTTAGCATTATCTCTTCTTTTTTCTTTTTAAGGCTAATCCCTTTGCTGATCCTCAAAGCCCCGCTTTAGGAGATGCCAAATGGCTGGCCTGAGACTCAGCCTCTTGGCCTCTTGATGCTTGGCCTTTGACCTGAAGGATGCTCTCATTCCATCCCGCAGTTCTCAGTATTTTGCCTCAGCATTTTTTTTTTTAATGTGTATGAATGCACTGTCTGCATGTAGGTTGGTGCCCCCATGTTGTGCAATCCCGAGGAAGTCAGAAGAGGGTGTCGGATTCCCCTGGAACTGGAGTTAAAGATGGTTCTCAGCCAACGTGTGGGTGCTGGGAATCGAACCCGGGTCCTCTGCAAGAGCAGTTGGTGCTCTTAACCACTCAGCCATCTCTCCAGCCCCAGCATTATCTCTTTAAGGTTCCTAATTCCTGCATCTGATCTGGATAAAAAGTCTCTTCCTCTTATTAAGGAAGAGATTACAGATAATTTCCTTACTAGCAGTGATGGCAGGTCACAATAAGCTTACAAACCAGACAAATTCTCAATCCTGTTCTGAAAGACAAGCTAAAACATTTATATAAAAATAAGGTGCGAAAATAGTAAATATCCATGCCTGGTAATGGATTCTCTTCTTACAAACATGCATTTTTTTCCTTCCCTACTTCTTTTTATTTTGGTGAGGGCTTTGGGCTTCCTGGAGTGAATGATGATTGTCTTGAACAAAATAGAATTTGTTCTTATATCCTTCTGGTAAAGTCTAAGCTAAACAAATGGAAGCAGATATAAGTGTCAGGAATAAATCAGACTGCTTACCTAAGAGCAAGCATGTGAGTCAGCCATTTCTTTCTGGTAGGTAGGAAAAATTCATAGGCCTAATAGTCTATCTCCTTTTCTACAAGTGAAAAGCAGTGAGGTTTTCACTCACACTATTTTTTTTTGTTATGTGTATGAGTGTACTGTCTGCATGTAGGTTGGTGCACCTGTGTCATGCAATGCCGCGGAGGTCAGAAGGGGGTTTCAGATTCCCCTGGAATTGGAGTCAAAGATGGTTCTTAGCTGCCATGTGGGTGCTGGGAGTTGAACCCGGGTCCTCTGCAAGAGCAGTTGGTGCTCTTAACTGCTGAGCCATCTCTCCAGCCTGACTCACGCACACTATTTTTATTCATTTCTATGTAGCGAGATAGGGATTTTTTTTTTAACTTTTTTTTTTCACTCACTCAAGAAAAGCTCTATTCAGTCGTTCAAATGCGTTTGAAAGCTGCATGATGGTATGATCTATTTCTTTGGCCTAATTAATGCAGAAAAGCAATTTGCTGAAGTGCATCTGTAATGACTATAACCACCTAAAATAACACCATGGTGGGGGAAGTCTGGGAGGAAATGCATGCTAATAATGGACGCTGAATGGAGAAACACAGATGAGTTTCAAATCCTTTTTTCCATGCATTTCTTTTTTTTTTAATTTTATTTATTTTTTATGTGTATGAATGTACTGTCTGCATGGAGGTTTGTGCACCTGTGTCGTGCAATGCCATGGAGGTCAGAAGAGGTTGTCAGATTCCCCTGGAACTGGAGTTAAAGACAGTTCTCAGCCACCATGTGGGTGCTGGGGATCGAACCCGGGTCCTCTGCAAGAGCAGTCAGCACTCTTAACCACTAGGCCATCTCTCCAGCCCCTCCATACATTTCTTTAACCCTCGTTTTCTTTTTCTTTTTGGAATTTTTTTTGTTGTTGAATTTTTGTGTATTTCACACAGAAAAATCTCTTCTTTCTCTTTACAATAACTCATTCCTGGAAAGGGTCTTGTTAAATTGAAGAAAAGATTTGTACTTCATTTGCAAAGTGCTTGATTGCCCATCCCATTTATTAATGGTATTAGTTACTCTTTTGTTGTTTAATTTTTTGGTTCTTTATGTAGGCTAGATGTTAATCCAGTTAGATGATTATTGGATAGAGATTGTCGTTTCCCATTGTATAGGATGTCTTCTTACTCTGAGGATTGTTCCTTTTAGTGTAGAAGCTTTTAAATTTGCTGTGATCACATTTGTCAATTCTTTGAGCTGTTTTTTTCCTTGGACCTGACTTTCATAATACTCAGGAATCACAGTCCATTTCAGTAATTATGATGCTTTTCTCTGGCTTGTGCATATGGATCCATCTAGTTTTACTCACACAGTAGTGGTTGTGTACTCTGAAGCATGAGGAATGCGAGCGGCATGGCTTCCTCCTGCCTCTGTCATGCATAGGCTGGTTTTAGTCAAACAAACAGCTAATCCTGTAATGAATCTTATTAAACCCTTTGCCCTTCTCCATTCCATCTGTTAAATGTCTCATTTTTTTTTAATCTCCTGAATGACATAAACATTTTTTTTTCTCAGATCCTCCCGCTATTTCTGTATCTGTTGTTTTTCTGAGATATGGCTGGAGTCAAGAACTGAAACCCAGCTGAAGCGTGTCTGGCTGAGCGCTCCCAGCATTCCACATTGCTTTTTCCAATGCTCTGCTTTTCAGCAAAGCCTCCTACTTTTCCATGGAGCTTTCTTGGCAACTCTGCAATTGATTCACAGACTTCCTGCTAGGCTCACAATTCCTGCTCCTTCAGGGTGCAAAGCCCTGACAGAGCTTTGGGGCATAGTGATAACATTATGATAACATCCTTTTGAATCATGGATCAGTGTCTTTCCCAGCCTTGCTGTAGAACCATGGTGCCCGATGGTCGATGGATCCATGATTCTTGCCTCATTGGGCCTTTCTTACCCTTTTGATATGTTGGCTACTTTGTTCTGTGGGTAACTAAAGCATTCTACACATGGAAACCAACTGAATTTGAAAATAGCCCTCAGTATTTATGTCTTGGGAATAGCAAAAGAATATAATCTTTTCCAAGGTACACATTTCTATTAATTGTAATTTTTTTAAGCCAACGTTTTATTGAAGTTCCGTGCATTTCATACAATTGATTGTAATTTTTAACCCTTCACAAGTATAAAGCTTTAATCTGGAAGAATGAAAAATACTTTAATGCCAGGAGTGGTGGTGCTCGCCTTTAATCCTGGCACTCAGGAGGCAGAGGCAAGCAGATCTCTGTGAGTTCAAGGCCAGCCTTGTCTACATAGTGAGTTCCAGGCCAGCTGGGGCTACAGGGAAGCCCTGTCTCAAAAGACAAATAAATAAGTAAATAAATGTATTAATAGTGTGGCAGGTTCTGAATTTAGTTCTGTTTCAGCAGTTAAAATTCCAGCTACTCATCTGGGAAGCGTCCGCCAAGCCTCCCGAGCAGGAGCCCCCAGCCCCCAGCGCCCAGCACCAGCTAGTCTCCCTGCTGCCGCAAAGGCATGGCCGCCCCGCCCAAGAGAGTCTGCCCCTCCCCTGCCACCAGCGCCGAGGGCAGCCACATCAAGAAAATCTCCACTGAGGGCAACGTCGCTGCAGGAAAGTCAACATTTGTGAATATCCTTAAACAAGTTTTCAAGGATTGGGAAGTGGTTCCTGAACCTGTTGCCAGAGAGTGCGATGTTCAGAACGCCCAAGATGATTTTGAGGAATTGACAGCATCTCAGAAAAGTAGTGGAAATGTTCTCCAGATGATGTATGAGAAACCTGAGTGGTGGTCATTTGCCTTCCGATCATATGCCTGTCTCAGTCGGATCCGAGCTCAGCTTGCCTCCCTCAATGGCAAGCTCAAAGATGCAGAGAAATCTGTATTATTTTTTGAACCATCTGTGTATAGTGACAGGTATATTTTTGCATCAAATTTGTACAAATCTGACTGTATGAATGAAACAGAGTGGACAATATATCAAGACTGGCATAACTGGATGAATAGCCAATTTGGCCAAAGCCTTAAATTGGATGGAATAATTTATATTTGAGCTACTCCAGGGAAATGCTTAGATAGAATATATTTATGAGGAAGAAATGAAGGGCAGGGCATTCCTCTTGAATATTTAGAGAAACTTCATCATAAACACGAAAGCTGGGTCCTGCATAGAACCCTGAAAACCAACTTTGATTGTCTACAAGAGGTGCCTGTCCTCACACTGGATGTTAATGAAGACTTTAAAGACAACCATGAAAGTCTCACTGAAAAGGCCAGAGAATTTTTGAGTGCTTTATGATTGCACTGAAGACTCCAGGCAATAAAATGTTTCCAGGAATTTCAGTTCTGTATATCATCCTAACTCAGTATTCACACAAAGGTCTTAACAGGATTCAGTTTTTAAATCATTTTTGTTCCAGGGGAAAAAAGATGTTTTTGTTTGTTCGTTTGTATCTTTTGTTTTTGTTTTAAAGAATCCTGTGTAACACTTTGAGCACCACCCGTGCCTTCACTCTCTTCTCCCATTTTCCTTCTTCTTTCCTCGGTTTTTAAAACAGGGGTCTTGAAATGTTTCCAGAACAGTATCGTGAGTGGGAAAGCTACTATAAATAAAGACTCAGTCTTTTCCTTTCAAAAAAATAAATCCAGCTACTGAGATTCTGTTCTTCTTTTGTATTATTTATTTGTGTTCATGTCTATTTACCTCCTCTGCAAGGTTTCCAGAGGGGAGAGTTGGTGTGTCTGGCAGTTTTCAAGCCCCTCTTCACGCTAGTGTGAAATCTATTGCTGCCCAAAGAGAAAATAATTGATAAATATTTCTAAACTCTTGTATTGAGTAATTCTCATACTTGATCCTTCCTTGTATAGAAAGGCTCACTGAAATTTTCTTATATGGAATGCACATGACTGCTCATGTGTTGCCCCCCCCCAGTGTTTTTTTCAGCAGCAAGGTCGTGTCAAGGGTACTGAAATATTCAGGTTACTCCATCTATAGTCCCATAGAGAGATGCTGATACCCTAGATGCATAATCTTCAGTCCTCTGGTAATGCAGACAGATGATGGTGTTAGTGTCACATCCAGCTTTTTATCTTCTTATTTATTGCTGTTGCAACCCAAGATACACAGTCTCTTTTCAGTGGATGAAAGAAAAGGTGTCTTAAATGCAGTAACATTTAGTTAAACTGGGGTCCAAGGCCTCCCTTAAAAAGAGTATCTAGGGGGCTGGAGAAATGGCCTAGCTGTTAAGAGCGCCGACTGCTCTTACAGAGACCCGGGTTCGATCCCCAGCACCCACATGGCAGCCGAGAACCATCTGAAACTCCAATTCCAGGAGAACTCTGGTTCCAGGGGAATCCGAGACCTTCTTCTGACCTCTGCAGCATTGCACGACACGGGTGCACAAACCTGCATGCAGACAGTACATTCATACACATACATAAATAAATAAAATTAAATTAAAAAATTAAAAAAAAAAGAGTATCTAGGAGTCTGGAGAGGTGGCCTAGCAGTTAAGAGCACCGACTGCTCTTGCAGAGGACCTGGGTTCGAGCCCCAGCACACATGGCAGCTGAGAACCGTCCATAACTCCAGTTCCAGGGGACTCCGACACCTTCTTCTGACCTCCTCGGCTTTGCATGACACGGGTACACAAACCTACATGCAGACAGTACATTCATACACATAAATAAATAAATAAAAAATAAATAAAATTTAAAAAAGAGTATCTAGAAAAAAAAGAGTATGTAGAACTTTCAGTTGACTTCCTGAGGCTAGTAGGTGTCTTATCTTGAAGTAGACCAGAATGGGTCAAGCCTAAAAAACAAACAAAAATCCAAAGCCAACCAACCAACCAACCAACCACCAACCAATGAACAAAAAAGAAAAACAAAAAACAAAGGGAATAAAGCAAAAGGAAGATGGCCACTTGATTTTCTCCTTCCCATTCCTGATGACTTAGTGTTCAACCAAGCTAGAGCATGCTTCCTGACTACTTGACATTTTCATATTGTTTCTTTCTATCAATAGTCACTGGGCTCTGGTCAGCCTGGGAGTATTTTGCTTCATTACAGTTTCTGGATAAACTCTGATTGCTAGGATTTCTAATTCCTATTGAGAGTAACCCAAAATTCTGCTTCACTGTTAATGGGGGGCAGGGGTGGTGTGGTATAATGATGGTGGTACAAAGATTGGCCATTATGAAAAGATAAAGAAATTTCAGCCATTGAAGGACTTAATTGAGAAAAAGTATGCAAAATATGTATTATATACACATTCTCTGTTTGGAAAGTAGATCTCCTCTTATTTAGAGGTAGGTAGTGAGCAATTTGACATAGTACCAACATTTATGTCATGATTTTGGTGGCCAGACAGGTATTGTACAGGGCCATGTGTGAGTGGGTGTAAGATTCTCTGGAACCGGAGGTGTGGATGGTTGTTAGCTGCCATGTGGGTGCTGGGAATTGAACCAAGGTCCTTTGAAAGAACAACCAGTGCTCTTAACCACTGAGCCATCTCTCCAGCCCCTTAACCCACATTTTTGAAACAGTGAAGATATAGAATATGGTCGTTTGATTCCAGATAGATGGTCTTTATCTACGTCCACCATTTTTCTGTGTTTATGACCAAGAGCAGTCCAGAAACACTAGCTATCAAACTTCTTTTGGCTAGTTCTTCTCTCTAACCCCTTTCTTAGGCTCAATACTTTTAAAATTAAATCCTTGGCTGGCAAGATGGCGCAATGGGTAAAAGCACTTGCTGCCAAGCCTGAAGACCTGGATTGGAGCCCCAGGTCCCACATGGTGGAAGGAGATAAATGATTCTTTCAAGTTGTCCTTGGATCTCCACTTGTATCCCATGACATGAGGATGTGCATGCATGCACACACACACACAGAGACACACACACACACAGACACACACACACATACACACAAATAATGTAATGAAAAGTAAAATTTAAAATTATTTGTTAAAAAACAGTCCTATCTGGCTATTATTGATACAATACCACACTTAATTATAAATGCAAGGTTTCTGTATTGTGGTCAACAGCTCCAACAGTAGTTATTTCTTCAAACAACTTTTAAGAAAGCCAACAGAAAAACAAGTCTTTCTAAACTGGTCGTATACACTCTTGTGGGCTATGGTAGAAAGTGTACAGAGATTAGGAGGAGACTGGTAGGCTCAGGATTAGGAGAGAAAGGAATGAAATGTCCTTATTTAGGCATAAACCAGCTGTGTCAGGGACAGGTAGTTTCTCAGTGTAACTTGAAGTTTCCTAGGAAGTTGATCTCCACTCCTCTAGGCAGGGTCTCACTTAACTTTCCAGAATTGGCTTTGAACTTGCAGGCTCCTTGCCTCAGCCTCTTAAGTGCTGAGATTATATAAGGTGTACACTACCATGCTGGGCTCAGAACCTTTAAAATATTAAAAAAGTATTTTATTGAATTTTTTTGGGGGGGAGTCTTTTTGAGACAGGGTTTCCCTTTAGTAATGTTGGCCTGGAGCTTGCTATGTAGATAAGGCTGGCCTTCAACTCACAGAGATCCACCTTCCTCTGCCTCCCAAGTGCTGGGATTAAAGGTGTGTGCCACCATGGCTGGCTTTATTTATTATTTTTATCTTATATGTATGAATGTATTGCCTGCATGTGCTTAGGTGTACCTGTGTCGTGCACTGCCCATGGAAGTCAGAAGAGGGCGTTGGATCCCCTGGAACTGGGTTTATTGACAGTTGTTGCCACTAGGTTGGTGCTGGGATTCAAACCTTGATCTTCTGCAAGAATAGCTAGTGTTCTTAACCACAAAGCCATCTCTCCAGCCCTAGGAACCTATAGTTTTTTTTTTCTTTTTCTTTTTCTTTTGGTCTTTTTGAGACAGGATATCCCTTTAGTCCCAGATGGCCTGGAGCTCTCTATATAGACCAGGCTGGCCTTGAACTCACAGAGGTTCACCCCCAAGTGCTAGGATTAAAGGCGTGCGGCACCACACCCGGCAGGAACCTATACTTTAAAAATATTTTTAATTTTAATTTTTATATTTTATGCACACCTTATATATGTAACTGGAATATCATCGATCCCCAGCACCCACATGGTGGCTGAGAACCGTCGGTAACTCCAATTCCAGGAGAACTCCAGTTCCAGAGGAATCAGAGATGTTCTTCTGACCTCCATGGCATTGCATGACACGGGTGCACAGACCTGCATGCACACAGTACATTCATACACATACAAAAATAAATAAAATAAAAAAATGCTGTCAGGAACCTATACTTTTAAACTCAAATCTAATAAAAACATTGAGAGTTGATAGGTGTGAGTTGTATCTTACTCATTAAATGTCTTTGCAGCAACTACAGCAGTGCTTCACCTTCAGTGAATACCCAGTAATCATTGCGTTGTGTTTTATGAAGGTCAGAATGATATTGGTTGAAAACCCTGATCTTGGTGTTCTAAATCCCTTTCCTCTGTATGATTTTGTGATTCTATGAAGGCTAAGAGGTGGAGAGAGTAGCAGGTTTGGGATTTAGAAAGAGAATTCCTCTCAAAGAGATTCAGTAGAGACAGCATGGAATGGGAAGAGATTCTGCTGACAGATGAGTTTGGAGAGGTGTAAATGGTGGGTTTCTTCAGTCATGTAGGGCATTTGGGGTTTATCCTACAGCAGAGTGGACTTAACTACAGAAGGCTTTTTAGTGAGCAATATGGCATGCTTAGATAAATGCAGTAGAAGTACCATCAGATGAAACGTAGGCAGCCAATCAGATGCACTCAAGTGGGGACAGAGAAAGCAGTTGGAGGGCTGGCTGCCGGGACAGTTTGGGTTGGAGCTAGGCTGGTAGCAATGAGGGCAAGGGAAAGCTAGGTAGATCTGAGATTTAAACAAGGATAGACCATAGCGAGATATATATATATATATATATATATATATATTATATATATATATATTATATATAGTCTGGGAATGCAGAAAGAGAAGTGGGTGTAAGGGTGGTAGAGAGAGGTGATGACTTCTATTGTCTACATGCTGACTTTGAGACATTTGTGAGACATTTTAGAAGAGTATGGGGAGGGAGGGAGAAAGGGAGGGAGAGAGAGAGAGAGAGAGAACATAGAATGAACTTAACCATGAGAGGTGAAAAGAAGTCAAAGGCAAACATAGTGAGTGAGCGTGGGTAGAGACTTTAGAGGGAGAGAGGGCAGTGTGGCGGCTTCTTCTTCTTCTTCTTCTTCTTCTTCTTCTTCTTCTTCTTCTTCTTCTTCTTCTTCCCTTCTTCTTCTTCTTCACCTTTAGGTCATCTAATTTCTACATCTCAGAGATTTCAGATTACTTGTGATCAGAAAGTCCTAGATTGGAGGAGAGAGGGAGAAAAAGGAAACATCCAGCCAGTATTGTGTAAATGACACGGCCCAAGGTCATTGGCATATCTTATTGACATTTACTGGGTTTGGCTAGCTAAATTTTTTTTTTCCCTAAAGCTACAGAGAATCAGGAAAAAACCTTATTTATTCACTTGCAACTTCACTGATACTAGGCAGCAGGGAAACTGACCTAAAAATACTCTGAGAACATTAAGTAAATACATTTTTTTTTTTTACGTGTATGAGTGTACTGTCTGCATGTGGGTAGGTGCACCTGTTATATACAATGCCTCGGAGGTCAGAAGAGGGTGTTGTATTCCCCTGGAACTAGAGTTAAAGACAATTCTTAGCCACCATGGGGGTGCTGGGAATTGAGCCCCGGTCCTCTGCAAGAGCAGTCAGTGCTCTTAACCACTGAGCCATCTCTCCAGCCTGTAAATACATTTTTAAAGTTCTGTTTTTTGGCTACCATCTAATGTGATGATTGGTGAAAATGGAACTGAAGAGTGACAGGAAATCTTAACGGAAGGTAGCATGTAGTCCTTTGGCTTTAGAAAGAGCAACAGATAAATCAGTTCCCAGAGGGAAGATTTGATGAGCAATGATCTCGATATGAATTTTAGGCATTCTGACAGTGAAATAACCAGTGCTTCTTTTACTCTTGGACCAGCATGTTATTCTTTGGGCAATTAGATGTATTATTTCAAATCTATTTAGAGGATACCTAAAGGTACAGTGGCAGAAGCTTCATGGTAGCTATATCTGTCCCTGTTTCAGGCAGTGACTATTGTAAGAGGCGTGCTATAAGAGGCTGCAAGTGGGTGCTGTAACATCAGGCCCTTGTTTCCCTGCAGTGGGAAGAGAGCGAACTGAAGGTCTCACAAAGGTACACTTTCCCCAAGCATCCCACTCGCCAGGTTGCTGATGCAGAGTCGATGATTCACACTTTGATGCCCTTCCACTCCCACCCTCTTCCTAACAATGCACAACTTGAGTCAAGCCCGAACCTTGCTAAGAAAACAAATTTGCTCTTTTTTAGTCTTAGCAGCATTGGAGTCTAAAGACAGACTCTGTGGGAAGGCAGAGCCTTAGTTACCTCCTCACCAAGCTGTTGCAGGAATTTCAGATCTCTGCTTGCCGAAGCACTTTTATGGAGTTCAGAATTTGTAGAGGGTTGGGGTAGAGGAACGTACAGCCTGGACTGGCTCACCCTCATCTCTGGGCTTGCTCTTCTTTCATTGTATAGGGCTGTGCATTAGCGGGTGTTTAGGGCCTTCTGCCTGCATCCTTGTAAGCTGGTTCTACCAGCAGAGAGTTAGTCTTTATTGCTGCTCTATTTTTGGTCAAGGCAAGTCATGTGTCAGTCTGTGGAGAACATTGTTTGCAGTGGGAACCCCATTGAAAATGCATGCATCCCTTTGGGGGATGGGAGGAAGACAACACTGCTGTTTTTTAAGGGACTAGAAATGAGAATGATTAGATTTGCCTGGCCTGCCAGTGTTTGCCCAGCATCCTGACTTGTTATGAAAGGTTCCATATTTAAAGAAAGGCTCCCAAGAGGAGGTAGACCTAAGAATCCTAGTGCTGACACTTGGTTGTTGTGTGACCTTCAGTGGACTTTATGTACTTCACTGTCTTTACCATGTAAATGATGCCACATAGGTCTGTAGGACTAAGTGAGGTAATACTAGATGGCGTCAGCCCAGAGTATGGTGTGGGAGAGGGCTACCTTCTGCATTCTAGTCCACTTGACTCCCCTTTGCTTGCTTGTTATTCCACCCAGCTGATCTTCCTTTTCCTCCACTCCGTCCCATTGCTTAGGTCTTGGTACTCCGTGTGCATCATGGTGCTGGCCTTTGTATATTGTTTCATTGATTTTTGCCCATCTAGATTACTAATTTCTAAAGGAAGGAACCCATCAAATACTTTAGAAAGGCACTTCTGCAATAGCTGGTATAGAGTTAGAGGGCAGAGTAGGAGCCCAGGGGATATTTGAATGGATGGGTATAGAAAAAACCAAGTTACAGAGAGGAAAAGGAGGCCAACGCATGCCACGATTAAGGCCTCCGTCATGCTTAAAACAGCTCACCTGGGTTTGAATCCTAGTGCTGCCAATTGAGAGGTTTGCAATTTTAAGGAGTTGAGAACTTTTCTCTTCCTCAGTTTTTTCATCTGTGTAATGGCTGTGGTAAAAATAAAGCCTCTCGACTAGGATTGTAATGAAGACTAAATAAGTTATATTGTTTGAGGAGTGTTTGGGTTGATGCCAGAGAGAACCCACTATTATCTTTTCTAAAAAGCGTGGGCTTGAGATGAGATGGAACTCAGTTCAGAGCCTCTTGTACCACTTATTTCTGTGCTCTTGAACAGAAATTATTCGCTTTCTTTATACTCCACTTTCTCTCTCTGTAAAATGGGAAAAATCTACCCACTTTATCAGTTATGAGGGTGAAATGGAGGTGAGAGCCCAAAATGTTGTATGAGTTTGATAACTGTGGCTTTCTTTTTAAAATCTTTTTTAAAATTTTTATTTATGTGTATGAATGTACTGTCTGTATAGAGGTTTGTGTACCCATGTTGTGCAATGCTGCAGAGGTCAGAAGAGGGTGTCGGATTGCCCTAGAACTGGAGTCAAAGACGGTTCTCAGCTGCCATGTGGGTGCTGGGGATCAAACCCTGGTCCTCTGCTCTTAACTGCTAGGCCATCTCTCCAGCCCCAATAACTGTGGCTTTCTAAGCCCACATTAGTATACTCCAGCAGCAAGAATCTGATGGTAACCATGTGGGCACTGTTGAGGTAGCCTAGGAACTGTTTGGGGGAACTGAGAATCTGGGGCTTACCCTGACAGGAAAGACGTGACAATAAAGCTGGCCAGGTTGGCTGTGGGCACACTGCGGGAAGAGATGATAAAGCTACTTTGTGTTGGTTGCTAAGTTGTATCATCAAAGTCTTGGTCAAATTAGGTCATCATGAATGCATTTTGAAGGAGCTAGAAATTATGTGAAATTCCAGCACAGGTCCATGCAGGTCACATTTCAGATTTTCTGACATTATGGAAGGCATTTCTTATGCTAGTTCTTATATAGTCAGCTGAGTTAGTGTTGTGATGTGGTTGGCGGGTGTGAGAAGAAATCTGCCTTCCCCCACAAGTGGCTCTGTGACTCTCATCTCAGAGAGAATGAAAATGTCAGGGGTAGAGCTTGAACAGGACCTGAGTGATGTTTTAGGTCCTAGGGGTGACCTTGCTCGTCTTTGATAGTAGAAAGAGGCCAATTGCTTTCCACTGCTCAGGGCAGAGATATTTGAGGTGGTGGTCTCAGTCAGGAGCCCTACTGAGTCTGTCAGTCTAACAGTGAGTGGTCAGAGGGGAAGGGAAAACAAGGAGACACAAGCAGGCCTTGGCACTAATGACTTCTTTCCACCGTGGTTTTTGCTGAATATCCATAACAAGACTGGAAGTTTGAACTTCTCACCTGGATCTTCATTTAGACTTCATGGTCCAAACTTCTCATACCCATTTTCTCTGTGTGCCTTAATTGCTTTTTGTTTGAAGGTATTAAGTTATACAATGTAATCAATTCTTTGAAAAGGAGATATCATGTATCTCTACCTCAGAATTACAAATTTGCTGCATAATCTCACCATCTCATCAAAATCTTGTGGTTTCTCTGTCAGTAGTGCCAGCAATTGGCTTTGAATATAAAGATATCAGCTACAACTTCCTTTTTTCTTACTTCAAAACTTTTTATGCTTATAGTCTGATCTTCACTATATTCTGGCGGGAAGAAGCACTGTAATTAATGTCAATTTGCAGAACAAACATTTTATAGCCCTGGCTGCCTACATTAGAAAAACAGAAAGAGCACAAGTGAATGATCTAACACTACAGCTAAAAGCACTTGAGAGGCAACAACAGATGAACCGTAAACGCAACAGACAGGAAGAAATAACAAAAATCAGAGCTGAAATCAATGAAATAGAAACAAAGAAAACAATACAAAAAATTTATTTATTCTAAATTTTGTTTTTTTTAATTATTAATTATTTTTTTTGACCTCTAGCCCATTTAACAAAAAGAAAGAAGGAACAACTCCAAATCAATACAATCCATGATGAAAAGGGAAATATCACAACGGACAAGGAAAAGATCAAGATAATTATATGGGAATATTACAAGAACCTATATTCTACCAAGTTTGAAAACCTAGAAGAAATGGATGAATATTTGAAATCCTGGGAATCACCAAAGCTTGGTCAAGAAGAGACCAGCAGCTTAAACAGACCCATAACATATGAAGAAATAGAGGATGTAGTAAGAAGCCTCCCAACTAAAAAAAGCCCAGGCCCAGACGGTTTCACAGCAGAATTCTATAAAACATTTCAAAAAGACCTACAACCATTATTACTGAAACTGTTTAGAAGTATACAATCAGAGGGAATTCTCCCAAATTCCTTCTATGAAACCAACATCACTCTATTACCAAAACCAGGCAAAGATACAACTAAAAAGGAGAATTATAGACCCATCTCCCTCATGAACACAGATGCCAAAATTCTAAACAGAATACTGGCAAATCGCATACAGACCCACATCAAGAAGATCATCCATCATGACCAAGTTGGATTCATACCAGAGATGCAGGGATGGTTCAACATACGAAAATCAATAAACATCATCAAACACATAAACGGAATCAAAGACAAAAACCACACCATCATCTCAATTGATGCTGAAAAAGCCTTTGACAAAATTCAGCATCCCTTCATGCTTAAAGTCCTAGAAGGAATTGGATTGGAGGGATCATTCCTCAATGTAATCAAAGCCATATACAGGAAACCCACAGCCAATATCATCCTAAATGGGGAAATGACAGAAACATTCCCTTTAAAGGTAGGAACTCAGCAAGGCTGCCCCCTGTCACCACTCCTCTTCAATATAGTGCTTGAAACACTTGCTAGAGCAATAAGGCAAGAAAAGGATATTAAAGGAGTACTAATTGGAAAAGAGGAAGTCAAACTATCCCTATTTGCTGATGATATGATTGTTTACTTAAGGGATGCTAAAAACTCCACCAGAAAACTCCTAGAAATGATTAACAGCTTCAGCAAAGTGGCAGGATACAAAATCAACGTTAAAAAATCAATGGCCTTTCTTTACACCAAAAACAAGCAACTGGAGAAAGAATTCAAAGAGACCTTCCCACTCACAATAGCCTCAAAAACAATAAGATACCTAGGAACAAACCTAACCAAAGACACCAAAGACCTCTACAACAAAAATTTTAAACCCTTAAAGAAAGAAATTGAAGAAGACCTCAGAAGATGGAAAAACCTCCCATGCTCATGGATTGGGAAAATTAACATTGTAAAAATGTCCATTTTACCAAAACTCTTGTATAGATTTAATGCAATCCCAATCAAAATCCCCAAGAGTTTCTTCACAGGCTTGGAAACAAAAGTTCTTAAATTCATTTGGAAAAAGAAGAGGAAGTTTTTTTTTCTTCTTCTGTATGTCTGCATGCAGGTTTGTGCACCCGTGTCGTGCAACGCCGCGGAGGTCAGAAGAGGGTTTCGGATTCCCCTGGAACTGGAGTTCTCCTGGAATTGGAGTCTCAGACGGCTCTCAGCCGCCATGTGGGTGCTGGGGATCGAACCCGGGTCCTCTGTAAGAGCGGTCGGCACTCTTAACCGCTAGGCCATCTCTCCAGCCCCAAGAAGAGGAAGTTTTAAGAAGGCTTTTAGAAGCGGAGCTTGAGGGTGCACTCCTGAAATCCCAGCACTTGGGAGGTAGAGGCAGGAGGAGCAAGAGTTTAAGGTGACCCCCGTTCCAGGGGCTAGGGCTGAGGACATAGTTCAGTAGTAGAGTGATGGCCTACCATGTGTGAGGCCATGCGTGAGGTCCTGCGTTCAGTCCCTAGGAATACACATATGCACACCTGTTGGAGACCGAGACACAGTCCCACCTGGACAGGCCTGAACACGCCCTGCTCGCCCAGCATGGATCCGATCTTAGGGCTATGCTAATGTTTGCTGAAGATAAGCCTCAGGATGTTCCAGCCCACAGGACATTCCAAGCTTATCTTAAACATGTTTTGCATGTCCTGCCCTTCCCCTCCTTACTTCCTACCTTTCTGCAAAGTATAAATGTAACCGCTTATTTCATTAAAAGAGACTTTGACAACCTTTGCAAAGTCTCGCTCTTTTCTCTCGCCCATTATATTTCAGGTTTGGGGTCTCCCCTTGAAACCCACTAGTAACTGAGTCCCGCAGGATACGGGACACACACCCACCCCCACCCCCCACCCTCCCAACCATCCCCATCCCCCCAAAACCAAATAACAAAAATTTGCTTGGGGGGGGGGATGTAGCTTGGTTGGTAGAGTGCTTGCCTGGTTTCTTTGATGCCCTCGGTTCAGTTCCCAGCACCACACAGTCACATGTACTGATGTATACCTGTCATCTCAGCTCTCCTGGAAGAAAAGAGAAGCGGGAGGACCGGAAGTTCAAGATCATACTTGAATATCTAGCAGGTTCAAGACCAGCCCGGGCTACAGGATACCTTACCTCAAAATAAATACAAACAAAAATAAACTATTCTGTTTAGGTGGTTGACCTGGACATACCAGTTCATTTGCATTCAACCTGGCTGTACACTTGAGTTAAAAAAAAATACTAATGCCTGGCTCCTACTCCCAAACCAATGAAATATAAACATCTATTAGGTGTTGTTAGTACCAGAGAATTTTAATTTTTCTAGATGAAGCTGAGTGGCAAACACAGTTGCTACTGAATTTACTAAAGAAGCAGACCTTGCTATTTTTACTGTTTTGTAGAAAATTACATGAATTAGCATAAAACAATTAAAACACAGCTGATAATGTTAAATTGAAATTTGCTTTCTGTTCTTTGTCAATCATCATTTTACACATGAAAGTTTCTGGATAGAGATAACTACAAGGCTTTGTTTTTGTATTTTTCCCTTTAAGGGGTAGAACTTTAGGGTTCAAGACCTTGAATGGTGAATACGTTGGTGATGCTCATCTGTGTACTCTTTGCTCTTTGATTATGTTGACCTTAGTGACTTTCCTCAGCGAAGTTGAGGTTTTTCGAGGTACATGCTCTGCACATGCTCTGCACATGCTCTGCATATGCTCTCCTGGGTCTCAGTTATATAACCCAAACCTTGGTAACTGATGAAGTATATCTTTTGATTATGTGAGAGCAAAAGTTATATTGAGAGCCACTTGCTTAAACGTTCTCTGAATGCTTTATTAAGCACGGCATATCTGTCTTTGTCTTTGGTAAGGTTTTGTGGAAATGCTGACCTAGGAGTTGCAAAAAACCTGGGAGTAGAAATCCTTCGTATTTCATCTGAAAGTAGGGTGCAGCCATGGCTGGAATTTTTTTCAGGGGTGAGGGAAATTCAGGGCAAAACGGAAATCATTCTGTGTAAGATTTGTCCCAACATGGCATCTGCCAGCAAGTTCCTCTTGAGCCTCTTCGAGATTCTTCCACTTCTGGCTAGTGATTAGCATTAGAGGTTTACTTTTCACCAGCATTTGTGAGGCATGCCAACAAAAGGTGTTGAAATCTGAGGTTGCGGAGGGACAGTGGTGCTGCGGGAATCTATGCTTCTTTTGAATTAATTCCAGAGTTATGTTCCACGGTGTACACCCACTCTTCTCTATGTAATGTTTAATGTTTGTACTGGTAGATAAGTATGTCATTCAGTGAATATAAAAAATTTTGCCTATTAAAAATTTTTCTTGGGCTGGTGAGATGGCTCAATGGGTAAAGGTGCTTACTGCCAAACCCGATGATTTGTGCTTGATACCCAGACCCCGAATGGTGGAAAGAGAGAAATGATCTTTGCAAATTATTCTTTAGCTTCCACACATGCACACATGAATAATAAATATTTTTAAAAAATTAGAAAAACTCACAAACCCAACAGAACATTTCCTTTGTCTCGCTGACTTGTTTAGAAATCTGAAAGGGCTTTTTCATGTATGATAGCATTTTCCCTGCCGTGCTCGCCTGCCATTCATTCAACAGGAGTTGACTGAGGCCAGGGGGACTTTTCTGGCAGTCTATAAGCATTGTGCAGTAACCCAAGCCTGCGGGGGGTGTGGGGGCCTGACAGAGGTTGATGACAGTCATTTGTGTATAAAGTATTCATTCCCAAAGTCTTAGACATTGCGTTCCGAGAAAGGATTGTGAAAAACAGGGACGACCTCAAGTGTTTCCCAGCTGTTGTGGTTGCATTTGGTATGCCTGACAGTTTGACACTTGGCTCTCTATTATCTTTTGTGGTAGCAAGTAAGGATTATTATTCATGTCCAGCAGTTGTCATGATGATGATTGGGTAGGCCCACGAGTCTTACAATAAAACCTCAAGCTTGGAGATCTTCAGCTCTGCTCTTAACGCTGCTCTGTGTGAGAGCTTCGCTAGGGACTTTGTGTGGTGTTCTGAAGATGCTAAGGGACAAACTGTGCAGAGGGCTTGTGCACACAGAGGCCTCACTATAAATGCTCTCCGGGACTCCAGGGGACTCTATTGCTTCTCTATTCCCTGATTCCAAGCTCGGGACTGGATATTGCAACAGCAACCCCTAGTGTGTTACAGGGTGAAAACAGGATTTCAAGGCATTCAGGCTTAACAGAACAGGGTGTGGGAAACAGACAGCTTGGTATTCATTAAAGATAGCTGGGCCTAATATGCAACAGCATCATGGCTTCTAGGTTTTGACAGCTGGGAAAGAAAGATAAAGATGACAGGAAGATAGGGTTTTTCATTACCTGCGAAAAATGTAAAGGTTAAGGTGAGCCATAGAGGGATCAGGTCACTGGGGCTACTCCTATGAACAACTGTCATTCTTCCAAAGACTGCAAAGCTTGGCTCTGTGTACAGAGACAATGGATAGGGATTGGCCACAAAGGCCTTCCAACTGATCATTCACATTGGAGGACCATGACGTGGGCCAAAGCCTCATTTTCTCCTTAAGGTGTTTAAGCTAAAATTCCAGAGACTATAAGTAGTGACTTACAGGTTACCAAATGATGAGTGACTGATAGATATTTACCTGATAATAGAGTTTTGATTAAAAGAACTCTACCTAAGAATAACAGGGAATTAAAAGGGAGTGTGTGGGTAGTGGAGAGGGACTATAGAAAGGGATGAGGTACAGATGTGAATAAGATAGACCCGGCTTTCATGGATGTATATTCTGTACAATTATCGAGAATCAATTTGTCACAGCTTAGACCTTGATATTTATGTTTTTCAAGCGAGAGTTACTTACAGGAGAAATGTGATTTGGTAGAAATTACCAAAGCTCAAGATTTTGTCTCCTGCCTGGCCATTGGTGTTTTCTGAAAACCTTAATCTCAAATCCCTTGCTCATTAAAGACCTGTGTTCTGAAAGAAGTAATAATGAAGCCAGTTTTATCTCTGAACTGACTGACTGGTGAAAATGAGTAACCTGACGTGACAGGGTGGAGACAATGAGGGATGGGGTTCTAACACTGGGACTGGTGCGCTGTGGCTTTGGGGAATTTATTTCTCATTCCACCCCCTCCACCCTTGGTCCCATCAACAATCCCAGGTATATGTCTGCCAAAGTTCACCCTGGGGAACCAAGAAATTTATTGGGCTTACCTACAGAAGAATGGGTGGGGAGTTACTCAAAGAGGGTGGGTGCTCCCCCCAAAATGGCACCAGAAGTTCATCCAGCATGGGTGATGCCCTCCCCACAGCTGCATAAATGGACCGTTAGTCTTCCCCAGCCTATGTAGTACTCTGCTTTGTCCTGGAGACCAGGTGCAATCAAGGCAGAACTGGCCACAAAGGGTTAGGAGGAGCTGCAGGATGCTCAGGGGACAGTCCTTCTATGCAGGAAGTCAATAGTTAGCAAGTCTGTTGTAAAGATCTTTGTAAGAAGAACAGACACATTCAGAAAGATAGCACCTGTCTGTCTCAGAGGACAGTACTGTATAATACTCTAACAATCTATTTTGTGAGGTGGGTACCATCCTGGGACCATGGATAATTGTTTAGGGATGAAGGTAAGGAAAAACTGACAGCACTCAGGAGGCAGAGACAGACAGATCTCTGATCTCTGTGAGTTCAAGACCAGCCTGGTCTACAAAGTGAGCTCCAGGCCAACTGGGACTAAAGGGAAACCTTGTCTCAAAAAGTCCAAAAAAAAAAAAAAAAAAGAAAGAAAGAAAAGAAAAGAAAAGAGCACTGAAAACAAAGCAAGGAACACGGAGAAGGGGCATGTAGCTGACTATCTAATTTACCACCCTCCATTCTAAACAACTTCTAATCAGAATTAGATTAGAAGTTGTTTAGAATGGAGGGTGGTAATGTGAATCTGGCTATTGCAGATTTAGGGAGAAGCATAATTAGTTTTACTTTTGTAGGTCAAATTAGTTTTCTGGTCTTTTAAAAATAATTTTTTTTTTTATGTGTATGAATGTACTGTCTGCATGTAGGTTGGCGCACCCATGTTGTGCAATGCTGCGGAGGTCAGAAGAGGGTGTCGGATTCCCCTGGAACTGGAGTTAAAGATGGTTCTCAGCCTGGCGGCTGTGGGTGCTGGGGATCGAACCTAGGTCCTCTGCAAGAGCAGTCAGCTCTCTTAACCTCTAGGCCATCTTTCCAGGCCCGAGTTTTCAAAATTAACTATAAATCTCACAATTGTAGAATTGATTTCCAGATTGCATACAGGATTATATGTTATGGATTTTCTTGTATGGAATCTTTTTGTTTAACTTTCTCATTCAGGGCAGAAACAGTACTGCAGGTTGATATTTGAATCCTAGAAAGCGAGTGACCTATTTTTATTGTACCTGAGATGTTCAATTAGGGTATATTTTAGGAAAATAAATTTCCAACTTGAAATATGAGTTTGCTTTTGTGAATACACACTCCAATATAGAGATAGCCAGCTGGTATTCTAGGTTATTCTGATACACTGTATTACTTTGGCTACTGCATGACTTTTCTCCTTAGAAAGAGGCAATGCAAAATCCATGGACTGTTTTTTAGAAAAGACAATTTATAATTATACCTATATAAATGCACACATCTGGAGAGGGATAACGATTTGATTGAATTTAGCACTTTTTTTTTTTTAATTGCAGAGGCAATGTGCCTGGTTCTCTAACAGGTAGAGGACATTGATCCTGGTCTTTGCAGTTTTATTGGCTAGGCTTTCCCTACTTTGTAGTCCTTTTTGCAGAGTTTTTGCCTCTCTGTGAAGACCGAATTGTAGGACAGAATGTGGGTCAGGTTTTCACATTTGCAAAATCCCTTCCAACACATGGGTGATTTTTTTTTTTAAATCTTTTTCACATTGGGGATTGAACTCCGAGTCACGTGCTTGCTAAGTACACACTCGACCACTAAGCCTCACTCGCACCCCTGCCAACTTTTAAAGAACTAATGCTGAGGACAGTGTGAGAGACAAAAAACTCTGGGTGGCTTTAGAATTTTTTATGTGTGAGTTCTGCCACCTGCTGGAAAAGCATCAACAAGCTTGGAAAGCTGACTAGCAACGTAGAACAGACAGGGTGTGCAGTTGGGGTGGGCAGAGTAGATCGAAGTTCCTAAAAGACGACTCAGTGTGCTTGGTTTCCTGTTGGATCTCACGAGCTGGCCACTGGTTATCCTTCAGGGATTTGCCCTCCACTATGCTGAACCCTTGCCTCCCTGCTTGGGTCCAGGCTGCACTGGGAGCCTGCCTTCCATTATCCTCTGGCCTCACTCCTCTGGGGAGTTGGTATGTTGACTGGAATTTCCCTAAACTTCTTTCCACTGGTTAAAATGAAAACAAAATGAAATATGGGGCTGGAGAAATGGCTCAGCAATTAAGAGCACCGACTGTTCATATCCCAGCACCGACAAGGGGGCTAACAATTTTCCATAAGTCCGGTTTCAGGGGGATCGATCCAATGCCACCTTCTGCTATCTACAGGCACTGCATGACACAGGTGAACCTACATACATGCAGGCATTATTCTCATACATTTGTATGCAGTTCTGTCCTAATATCCATTGCTTTGGGGGACTGTGGGAGGTGCAGGAGTCTGAGGAAGATAAGGGCAAGCAGCTCTATCTATGCAGCTATGGGGAAGCCACTACATGCCAGGTGAAGACTTTTGGGGTAGTGCCCTCAGCTCTGCTCTGTAAGTAAGCCCAATACACACATTGGTTCCCCAGGGTGAAGTGTGGTGGAATTGTACTTTGGTTTGTCTTTGGGATCTTTTTTTTCTTTTAATTTTTATTTATTTTCGTATGTGTATGAATGTACTGTCTATATGAAGGTTTGTGCACCCGTGTCATGTAGGTTTGTGCACCCCTGTCGTGCAATGCCATGGAGGTCAGAAGAGGGTGTCGGATTCCCCTGGAACTGGAGTTAAAGACGGTTTTCAGCTGCCATGTGGGTGGTGGGGATCAAACCTGGGTCCTCTGCAAGAGCAGTTGGCGCTCCTAATTGCTAGGTCATCTCTCCAGCCCTGTCTTTGGGATCTTAGAAGGAGTTTGTATCTCCCCCAGGGAAGGCATTTTGGCAACAAGCATTATCACTAAAAATGTATATTTTCTTGGGCAAAAAAAAGCGTCAGCAACTATATAAATCAATCTTCTAATTCTTCACGAATGTTTCCCATCTATAAAGATCCCCAAATTTGGGTAAGAGCAATTTTTTACCCCCCCATGGTCTTACCTTCCCTTTCATGTGATAACTTGTGCAGAGAAGTGGAGTTAACAATCCTTAGTCGTAACATCCATATTTTCCCTGGAAAAGTCTCCATGGATTTTTCTGTGCTGTGACCCACATAGAAACACAAAAATAATAGTGTGCTAGAATGAGGAGACTGTTTCTTAACTAACTGGGTCGCTGCTTTACAGATGAATTTTTTGGTCTATTGTAAATGCTTGGCCTGGTTTCACAGCCCTTCGGATCATTTTCTTCCTCTGGAGTTCCGGCTGGAACGTGACCTTCCTGGCTGGATGTGTATGTGGGACTCCCATGGGGAAGACTTAGATTTTTGGCATCGAGGCCCTCAAGGCAACTGGGACAGGATGTGGAGGCCCAGCTCCCCAAGTTTCTTGAAATTTCTCAGAGACATATAATACTTTGGGAAGATTTTAAAATAGAAATATCTTTATTATCTTTAATATCTATGATTAATTGAAAAATCCTACCAACTGAATTAATAAAACTGATTTCTTTATTAAAAGATATCATTACAATAGAGTGATTACCCCCCAAATGTTTTGAAGCCTTAATTCAAACAAAATTCTGATAATCAAAGGTGGGGGGGGGAAGGACAGAGTTACTGTGATTGACTGAGGCAAGTTTGGTAGCTGGCTTCATGGGATATAAATTGGAAATTGTTAGTAGATTAACCTTAATCAAAACTTAGTTTGAGAAGATTTTTACAGAAGACAGGTAGTTGTGATCTAAGCAGAAGGAAGCTAGGAAAATGGATTTGTACTGCAGGCAGAACACATGCTGTCTTCACTGGACATAAATGTTCCTTAGGAATAAATTTGGGGGGGTATGATTATCTATCAATAACAACAGCTTCTGAACACCTGAGGATCTTCATGACTGCAGGATGTGGATTTACTGTGGACACACATAAGTTATGAGCCCAAGGCTGCACGCAGAAGGTGGGAAAAGCCTCCTGGCTTTGTTTTCGTGCACCACATTGTTAGAATTATGTCCAAGAGGTGATTTCATAAAACTTTTGAAATTTGGCTGAAAACTCTAGCAGATCGCTATCATCTGGTAAATATTTAGGACTTTGTGTATATTATTTTCAAGGAAAAGCAATAAACTGTACATATTTTTTTCAATAAAACAGAACATTGTAGGGCTGTTAGCTTTTGAATCGGAACTTTAGTAAAGACTAAGGAAGGTTTCTTTCTTCCACCCCAGTCCTATGGCTGATAAAATTAATTCAATTTAAATTATCTTTTATTAAGGGTGACCAATAGGGACCAGCAAGATGGTTCAGCAGATAAAAGCATTTGCCTCCAAACTTGATGTCCTGAGTTCTGTCTCTGAGACCCACAGGATAGAAGGAAAGAACTGATTTCTACTGGTTTTCCTTTGACCTCCATACACTAATTGTGTCATGTGCCCTCCCTTCCCAATAAATAACATGTAATTATTTTTTTCAAAGGTCACAAAGTAGAAGTTTGCTACAGTTTGCCTGTTAACAAAGTCTTGCCAGTTTTTATTACCCAGGGCTCTTCTTTTCCTTAAATATTTTTTTTACATTAAAGCGCTTATGAAATCTCAACATCACTTGTGTCTTAAAATCCCAATATGTGATTCAACAACAACTGGAAATGTGAATTTTCTTATGTAGCAGGAAAATTAGGAAGAAGACAGAAAAATCAAGGTCAGACCTTTATCTCCCCAGGTCAGAGCCTTCTGTTAATGAGACCATCTTGTGCTTCTTTCCCAGTAGGTTTTATTTCTGTCATCTCATTTATCTTTCAAAATACCTATAAGGGTAAAAGGATAGAGTAATTGCGCCTGCATTTTAATACTGTAGAAACAAGACTGCAGATGAGGAATAATTTTCTTTTTTCTCTGTTCCTCAGTCATTATTCCTTTGGTAATAAGGACAAATAACATTGGCAAACATATTACATGTATTATTTACTTCTTTTCTTGTCAGGTAGGTATGTTCTTTTGTTTTCTTTTTCTTTTTTTCCAAGTAAGGAAAAAGTAGCTTACGATGTATTAGGGTTTCAATCCAAAATGCCCTGCCTCAGCTCATAGATTGAAACTTAGTCTGCAGTTTATGGTTCCATTTGGAAGACTATGGAGCCTTTAGGAACTGGGCTGGTACAAGTAGTCGCTCTAGGTGGGCCTTTGAAGGTGATGTCCACCCATTTCTGGTCTAGCTCTCTACCTCTCATCCATTGCCCTGTGATCCTTTCATCTCCGCCCTTTCAGATACTCTACCAGCGGCATGAGCCACCACAACCGGCAACACTACCTTGTAAACAAACAAGCCAAATGCTCCCACCACCCTGACCTCTGCCACACTTCTGTTATGATGGACTGCAACTTCTGAAATGGTGAACCCAAATAAACGTTCTTCCCAGAAGCTGTTTCCTCTCAGCTATTTTGTAGCAGTAATTGAAATACAGAGATTTTTAAAAACTTGGAATTGACATAGCGTGTAAGCAGAGCTGGGAACTGATATGTTTCTGCCTTTATAACCTGTGTTTGGAGCTGTATACCATCAAGCTAGTCTAGCAGCACGTTACAGAGAAAGCAGCTTTTTATATGCTGTTGAACTCAGGTACCTGCCATCAGGCTCTCAGCCATGGCCAGCACTGACAAAAGAAAGGAGCTACTTCAGATATCCCTAGGAAAGAATTCTAGAAAGTTCTGGAACTCGGGATCACCTGTCATTCATAAGACCCCAGTCCAAGACATGGCAGAGACACAGTAAATGAATACACTGTCTATGTAAAGTCTCAGAGACTTTCAATAACTGCCCACAGTTATTGCCTGAGCAGGCAAGCAGGGAGCCTCCCAGCGTGGGGGTCGAAGTCATCCCTAAGGCTTTATTCTCATCATGTTCTCTTCCTTTTTCACTTGACTTGGGCAAATTTTCAGGTTTTCTTTACAAAAGATCAAAACTAAAACTTTTTGGCTGCCCAAATAAGATCATCACTAGGGTTTGGCGATCTCTCAGAAAAGGCAGGCTGGGCTGGCCTGGACTCTTCCCTTGGTATTCCAGGAAATCAAAATTTCACCAAAGAGTCTTAACAACCTGCGGAAGAGGGGGCGTGGTAGAATGTAAGGGCTGCGATTGGGGTGAATGGTAAAACTACAGCAATGTAGTCTGGACACTCATTTGATCAACTTGATTGAACAAACAACCTGTCACCCCCCACTGGATGGTGGGGCTGTAGGTGTTTGGGCACAACAGCCTGCAGATAGGTTTTGCATGAAGGATGCTTGTACTCATGGATTATCACTTATAGCTAAAAATGAAAAAAAAAACTGAGAGAAAGATGCAGGACAGTTATGGCAGAATGCATGATCTGGGATGGGGTGGGGGTGGGGGGGAGGGAAAGGGAGATAAGCCTGAACTGAATTGGAAAAATGTATGAAATGCACAAAGCATCAATAAAAACTAATTAAAAAAAAAAAAAAAAAGAGTCTTAAAAGCAACAGCCGTCCTTTTCAGACCACAGTGTGACTTTGACTAACTGAACTGAATGTAGCTGGGTGTGGTATGTATACTTCAATCCCAAGACAGGGAATGCTGAGACGGTGGATTGAGTTCAGTGCCAGACACATAGACTCTGTCTTAAACAGACAAATAAGCAAACAAAAACTCCAATGCAATCAATGAAAACTGAATGTATCTGATGCCAAATAAATAACATCTTGGGAGTTGCCCTTTAGAGTTCCTAGCATTTAACCCATTTATCTTTAGAAAATTTTCTCTTTTAGGCCCTAGGATAGCCTAAACAAATGTATATTTATTTATTTTTATTTTTTTTTAATGTATGACTTCTTTTTAAAAATTTTTATTTATTTATTTATTAATATTATTATTTTTCTTGTGTATGAGTGTACTGTCCGCATGTAGGTCAGTGCACCCGTGTCATGTAATGTCGAGGAGGTCAGAAGAGGGAGTCAGATTTCCCTGGAACTGGAGTTAAAGACGGTTCTCAGCCGCCATGTGGGTCTTGGGGATTGAACCCGGGTCCTCTGCAAGACACTCTTAACTGCCAGGCCATCTCTCCAGCCCTAACAAAATTATATTTAGATATAAAGCTTATTTTTAAAAGGGGGTGGTTTGTGGATTGGCTCTGTTTTTGAAACCTAGTGACTGTCTAATTTATTGATTATGAATTTTGTAGAAGGAATGATTTTATAGAACACATGTATTCTCGACTCTGTTTATGCAAAATTCACTTCAGGGAAAAGTGCTTTAAACATCTGACCTTTAGAAGGATAGAAGGAATTTCAGTTCTCTGTTTTCCTTTTTCCACAGTATTCGAGCTTATGAGATATCTTCTCAGTGTATGCTTCTCAGGTGTAGTCTCTTAGCCTTTAGCCCCATCCTCAGGCTTCTCCGAAGGTTTCAGAAATCCAAATATCTCGTCTACTCACCACAACAAAATATTACAAATGCTTTAAGAGTTTCAGAAGGTTTGGTCAGAATGTGGCCTTTTTTCTCTTATCAATCAAGAAACAGCTGCTTATTTTATAATTTACAGAAATATAGACCTTTCATTTCAGCTTCTGCATATTGTGAACATGATTTCTAACATTCCTTTCATTATAGCCAAAGCCCATTATTCTAAATGTCTGGTCTCAGATGTACATTATGCTGTTTCCTGTTATATTTCCTAAGAACAGGTACCATCGCTCACATCTGGCAAATAGAAAAGAGTTAAGTAGTCAAGCTGTGACTCATAACCAATCTAGCCCTGGCCTCTGGCAACAGATTGTTCTTTTGATCTTCTCTAAACTGGGACTTTTATAGGAAACGGCCCTTAAGGAAGAGTTTAAGCATGTTGGCAGTTTTGTTGGTAGCATATATGTAAACCAGAGGATAATCTTTTGGTGTACCAAATATGATAAAGTAGTGGTGGGACTAGATACACAAACAGTACTATGCATGAGAGTTTTACATTATAAGCACTGTTTAATCAGGAGCCATGGAAGTATAAGTGGTGCTATCTTGTCTTTGTCTTAAATCCCAAGTTGAACAGAAGAATGAGGGCCTCTGCATGAAACATTTACATCTAACACTAAGACAAGCTGTAAGCATGGGTCGTAGGATGAATAGATTAGGGCTGGGGATATCGCTCAGTGGTAGAACACTTATCTAGCATACACATTCTACAGTGCTGCAAAAAAACAACATGCACAGAAAAAGAGTGAATAAATCTGGTTGAAAGTGAGCAAGATCTGGTCTGGTAAAGTGGGCTGGGGCTTCTGCAGACATTTTTGTGTGTGTGGGGGGGGTAGCTAGTCACAACCAGGCATCAAATATAGGCTTATATTGAAGATTATGAATATTCTATTTGTCTTAATACCCTTCGCTATCCTTTGAAGGAAGGGCTATAACTTTGTATACATTCACAGAACAATCAGAGAGCATATTTTGAGCCAGATGAACTCTAAGACAGGAGCAGTAGGCCCTACTATATCTGGGCATCAATATAAGCACACACAGACACATACACACATGCATTCTTCCATGTGTGTGTTCACACACATCTACTCTTAGAACATCTTAAGGTCATATATCAACTATTATCATTGTCACTACCATGATATTCTGAGAGAACTTCACAATGCAAATAAAGGGCAGGAAAGAAGGACCCCAGGATCTATATCAATAAGACGGCAGCTATGCTTGTCTCTGGCAACATTGAGATCACTTAAATAAAATGGTTTCTAGGCTTGGGTTTGGTAAATCCCTTGGGATGGGGTCTCAGATAGTATTGCATGCATAGTCTATACTGAATATTCACATAAAATGGGAAATTCCTCAGTTGAAGGGATATGCAGAGGAAGCTAAGGATTTATCTATTATCCATCTATTTGGATAGCTATTCATATTTCCTTTTCAAACTGCCCACTTTCTCCCTCTCGTTCTTACTGTCAGCTCCTGACATTGTGTCCTACTGTGATGAGAGCACTCAAGTAATGGGGAAGGATGTTTCCATGATGTCAAGCTTTATTACCTGTGAACACTAAAGCTTTCTAAATGGGGCGGGAGGGGGCGGTGTGCACCCAGATCTACCAATGCCTAAATTACCAATAAGCTGAACATCAAGGGATCTTCACTAGGACATATTACAACCAAATTATCTAAAGTCCAGGATCAAGCATGTTAAAGCAAGAAGAGAAAATGATTGTGGATTTGGCAAGTAGGAATCCTGGTATTGTTGGTCCCTGGTTGTTCTCAGGTGATTGATGACAAAGATTTATGTCTACCAGTCACATCATTTTGCCTAATGACGGTCCAATCCTATTGGAGGGTGCAAGCATGCATGGAACAGAAGCTTCACTGTTAAAAGTCAGAACTCTCTGTCCATCTACATGGATCTTTTGGTCTTCAGTCTTGTGATAGCTCTTCTTTTCAGGTCTTTGACTAGCTGGTTATTTGTTTAAACCTGACAGTCACTGCATTGATTTTGGCTCCTGTTTGGTCACCTAGTATCTATTGGTGTAGGTTTTCATCGCCCCATAATAATCAATAAACCAAGTTCCATGACTGCCTCTCTTAATGTAGGTACAGAAAGACTGAGGTCCTCAGGGATTCTGACCCCCTTTTACTAGAAAACAACTTATGGTCTTGGGGAATGAAGGATCCTCTTGGCTCTTCTGTGAATTAAAATCCTCTACCAAGCCATTCAGAATTACGTAATGCGTCCATCCCAGCATGCACACCTCTCTCTACCTTTTTAATCTCTTCTACATGTCAGTGCTTATGTGTGCCCACTTTGCTCAGTTCAGGTTGTATCTTCTTCAGGCTTCCACAAGGTAGCATACTGGTAGAATTCTAGCCAGCCTGCCGCCTCCTTGACATCCTTGCTAGGATGTTAAATCCTGTGTCCCAAAAGAGTGCCCCCAAGTGAGTCTACTTTTCCTTATAAGTCTTCTAAGCTCCTTGATCAGGTACCCTCAAAGTCCAGCTACAGAAGTCTTCCCATGGACCCTGTTGGGGTGTGTGTGGGTTCTTGCAGCTCCTTTGGGGGTGTGATCTCTTCCTTCTCTTATTAGCCTTAACATGTCACCACAGGTTGTGCTGGAATTTATGCCTAGTTATCAGTTTGGCAGAGGACGATGTGTGGCAACACCTAAAGGTGTTACGTTTTCCCTGTAGTATAGAAGAGTCCATCTAATCTTCCCATGTGTAAGATATGCTAACTCCCAGTAGAAAGTGTGTGTGCAAAGGGGTGTGTGTGACCGGGGACCTTCATAGGCTCTCAATGATGAAAAAAGTCTGCAGAGTCATAATCTTTAGAAATATCGATCCAGGCGCCTCATCTGGGTTCCAAAGTTTTCCAGCATAGGAATTTTGCAAAATATACCTACCTTAGTTAAGCATTTAAATGTGGGACTTAGGAGATGGCTGTCAGTAAAGTGCTTGCCATGAAAGCACAAGGACCTGAGTTCAGATCTCCAAAACCTGTGTAAAAAAATCTGAATGTGGATGATGTACATCTCTAACCCCAGCACTGGGGAAGCAAATACAGGAGGGTCCCAGGGGCTTACTGCCCAGGCAGCCAGCTCAATAAGCTCCAGGATCAACAAGAGAACCTATGTCAAAACCTGAAAGTAATGCCGGTGTGGTGGCACACACCTTTAATCCCAGCATTCGGGAGGCAGAGGCAGGTGGATCTTTTTTTAGAAAGCTGAATTGTCCCCTTAAGAACTCCTTTTGTCCAGGCTTGGTGGTGCACGCCTTTAATCCTAGCACTTGGGAGACAGAGGCAGGCATATCTCTGTGAGTTCAAAGCCAGCCTGGTCTACAGCACGAGCTCCAGGCTAGCTGGGACTAAAAGGGAGACCCTGTCTCAAAAATGCTAAAAAAGAAGAACTTCTGTGGTCAGGAAGGAGACTGCTATCTTGGCCTGAAAGCAGCCTCAGAGCCTGGAATTGCATCCATTGGATACTGCCTGCTAACAATATATCCCAGAGCAGGGAGGCCTGATTGGGTACCTCCACAGCTCTCTCTCCTGTCTTAAGGGCTACATCTCTGATTGCTTAGGAAAAAATAAGAGCATTGCATTTCGTTCTTTTCTTTCTTACATTCCCCACTGTCAAATCTGTTAAAATAACCTATGGCCAAGCCTTCCGGTTCTGTCCGTCATCACCTCCCACTGCCTTCACTGCTCTCGTTGATATGAAGAGACGGAGTGGACATCCACAAGCCAGGGGGTGAAGCAAGGAGAGAGGCCAGGAACAGAGTCAGGGGCCATGGCCCTGCCAATGCCATACCTCCAGAACTATGAGATCGTGAATTTCTGTTGTTGAAGCCATCAGGGGCTTTATTACTTAGCCTTGAGAGCTAATTACAGATACCATCTCTCACTGGAAGTAGCACAGATCTTCACTGCTAATCTCTGCTCCAGCAACAAGAATGATTTTCCTTGATGTAAGTCACACTATATCACTTTTCAACATAGATCACTGGGAAGATTTCAGTTTAGAGTAAAACCAGTCTTTACAAATCTCTTCATTCAACCCATCTCTGCTTACCTTCTTTTTGGTGCTTAGCTTTGTCTTTCAAGCCGGCCAAGCCAGGTTCTGTCCCACATATGAACCTTTACACAAGAGGTTTTGTCTCGCTACCTTCCTTCACTACCTGGTTCATTCTTTTTGAAGCCTTTGTTCAGCTGTCACTTTTGTAAGGAGGTCTACCATGACCTCCATTTAAAATCACAGTCCCTACTGTACAACCAACTCCTTTTTTTTTTCAAAGTAGATAATGGATTCCTTTCAATTTGTTACATTGTTATTTTTCCACAGCACTTAGTTCCTAATATTGGATAGAAATTATTACACTTATTTTGGGATCATTTGTCTCCCTGCACTAGAATCGGTCAGTGATAGGGGTAAGGGATGCTTATTTTATTCTCTCTCTAAGGAATCTAATGGTGACTTGTGATGGAAGGTGCTTAAGTGTTGGCAGGGAAAGAACTGGGCTTTCCGAGTTGGAAAACTGAATAGAGCCCTTGCCTGGTAACACAGCAAAAGTCTCCCACAATTTAATACCTGGTTTAAGTCTTAAACCCAGAAGTGACAGATCTTTAATTCCCTAAGATAAATTAAAAGCATCTTACATCAGGCCCAGGATCAAGAAAGAGCCTTTGCTTTGTCTTCAAGGACTTAGTGTCTTGTGGCTAGAGATAGGCAAATGCAAGCCATTGAGTATCCATTTGTCAACCCCCTTTTTAATGTTGCAGAGGCGAGGCAAGGGGTGCTTATGAGGAATGATGAGGCCAAGTAGATTTATCTTTCTGCATTTAGTGCAAACAGGCTTTCTTTGAGGTGAGGTTGAAGGATATTTTGCTTATAATTACCCTCGCCTATCTTGTCTCTAACAAGAGTAGAGATTTCAGATGAAAAGAATGTCATTATCTGGAATACAATGATTAAGATGTTAAATGCAGAGAGAAATTACTATTAATGAAAATTTACAATTATTATGCAAGCTACTGACTAATCCTAATTACCTCTAGGCCAATTGTAAGAAAACTTGTAAATAAAAAGTGCTGTTATGCAAAAGGAATCTCTACACAACATACAGCCAAGTCTAGTGAATACAGTAAAAGATAGAAAAGGAGATGATAGCCTGGCGTGGTGGCGAGCACCTTTGATCCCAGTACTTGGGAGGCAGAGGCAGGCGGATCTCTGTGAGTTCAAGGCCAGCCTGGTCTGCAGAGCAAGTTCCAGGCCAGCTGGGACTAAAAGGAGACCCCTGGTACTCAATGAAATACGCATAGAAAAAATAAAAAAAAAAAAAAAAAAAAGAAAATGAGATGATAGCCTGTTTATAAGCTTAGGTTGCACAACATGTAGGCAATATACTCATATATATAAAACAAACATAAATAAAAATTTTTGAGAACTGGATGCATGTCCGAAAAACTTTGCATTGTTTAATTGAATTATTTTTTATTTCAATTAAAGCATACTTTTTGATATTCTTTGATATAGAAATTTTGAGTGATATCACAGGGAAAATGTAGTGTTTGGGTGTATGTTTTTCCACTCCTTCATTTCTGTATTTATTCATTACTGAGTACCTATTATGTACTAATATAGCTGATCACTCTAGATGAGTATTCTCTAAGCAGCATTTCTATTTACAAACTTTCCTGATTTTTGTTTATAAGTGATCCAGATTGTATAATTAATTCATTAATAGAAATCTGTCTGTATTTTAAAACAGTTCTTAGATCTTGTGAACAGGGCAAGCATAGAAGGAATTACCTATCTTGTATTAATTACAGAGACTTTAAAAAGATTTATTTTCAGTTCTATATGAGGATGTATGTGCTTGTTTGTGTGTTTATGTGTCCGTCTTCTTGTCAGTGTGTTCTTGTGTGTGTATACAGTTTCCTCTGGAGGCCAGAAGAGGGCGTTTATCTGTTGGAGCTGGAGTTACAGGTATTTTGTGAGCTTCAGGACATGGGCACTAGGAATTGAACTCTGGTCCTCACAATAGAACAGCAAGCCCTCTTAGCTGCTTAGCCATCTCCCCAACTCTAATTACAGGGACTTTTGAGAAAAATAGTTTCATACTTCTTTGGCTAATCTTTTCTTTTCTTTCTTTTTCTTTCTTTCTTTCTTTCTTTCTTTCTTTCTTTCTTTCTTTCTTTCTTTCTTTCTTTCCTTCTTTTTTTTTTCTGTGGTAAGAACACTTATCCCTTACACTTTGAATGTCTAGTGTCCTCCACAGGCCCATGTGTCTGAGCACTTGGTCCTCAGCTGGTGATGCTGTTTTAGGAGGTGGAATCTTTTGGACATGGGGTCTAGTGATAGAACTAGGTCTGTTGTGTGTGTGTATGGGGGGGGGATTGAGCACTATAGGCTGGGTCTGGTTCCAGCCTCAGGCTCCCATCATTGTGAACACCACCAAGGCCACCATGTCTTTTCACTATGTTGAACTATTCTGTCAGAACAGGAGCCCAAACAAATTCTTTCTCTCTTACGTCATTTCAGTCAGGGTTCTGTCACAGTGATCAGAAAAGTAAATAAAATGCTTCAACAAGTTTTTGAGTGCCCTATATTATTGTTAATAATGAACAATGTTATATAGCAGATTTCTAGAACTTATTCAGTGGGTACAACTAAAATTTATACCATTTCAACATCAAGACCCATATTCCCCTCTGCCCAGTCCCTGGAAACCACTGTTCGACACTGTGTTTCTGAGGCTCTGACTATTTAGATACCTCATGTAAGTTGAATCCTGCATTATTTGTCCTCCTATAGGTGGAACTACAGGCTGGAGCTTCTGCACAGCAATGGGAACAATCAACAGAGCGAATTGGTTGAAATTATTTTCTCTGTAAAGGTAAAAAAAAATATTGTGTGTAACTGAGGAAAAGAATAACCATTGAATTTGAGTTTTGAGTAAATGCCTCTATTTCCAAGTATCAAATGCTCCATTTTAATTCATTCATACACTTTTCTCCAAAACTCTGCTGCCTTCTACCTTAATGATATCTTTTCATTTTTATCCTTCTCACTCAAGATGCTTTCCCAAAAATATTTTCTTCATGTATAAGACATTTTTTGTCTTATCTTCTGACATGTTCACATTTTCTATATTAAAAAATAATTTTTTCTTTATGTGCACGTGTTTGTGTCTGTGTGAATGTATGTCACAGGTGTGTGGGTGCCACAGGTCCAGGACAGGACATCAGATGCCCTGGAGCTGGAGTTACAAGTGGCTGTGAGCCACTGGACTTGGGTTTTGGAACTGATCTCCATGTCCTCTGTAAGGGCAGTCAGTATGCATTCTTAATGGCTGAGCCATTTCTCCAGGCCTCTAACAGTTAAAGTGCTTTACATTTTATTGTGCAAATAAAATTATTCTGTTATTTTTCTATTTTCCTGATTCTTCCATCTTTTTATTCTTTGGGTTTTCTCTTCAAAGTCTTCGCTGTATTTTCGACTTCTTTCTCTTATACATATTTTCAAATTATTTTTGCTCTCATTGATTTTTTTCTATTTGAAAAAACAAACAAAACCTTACTGGATTTCAAAGAACTGCTCAGCCCTTATCCTGCTAAGAAAGACGTTCTTTCCGCTGAAACTTTTCATATTTCTGGGTGAAATTTTCATCTTGTTCTTTTTATTTTTTTCCTGAAACACTCAAAATCTTACTCTTTCTGAATTATCTTTGGTTTATTGGAAGAGTGATTCCCAGAGAAAAATGCCCAAGATTTCTTCTCTTACTCTAGGAAAATGGCCCCAGAATCTCCTCTGGGTGTTGGTCCAGTTTCTGAAAATGTGTTTTCTAGTTTTTCTTATTTATTATTATTTTATGTCTATGAGTATTTTGCCTGCATGTGTATCAGTGTACCTATGTCATGAAATTCCTGAAGAGGTTAGACGAAGGCGTCAGATCCCCTGGAACTGAAGTTATAGCCAGTTGCCAGCCACCGTGTGGGTGCTGGGAATTGAACTCAGGTCCTCTGGAAGAACAGCAGGTATTCCTAAACGATGAGCCATCTCTCTAGTCTTCACACTTCTGAAGACTGATTTTCCAAAGTCTATCTCCTCTTTTGGGGAGAATAGATAGATTATTCCATATTCTTATGTTACAGAGATTGTTGTAATATTTACTTTTGTTCCACTAATTTATCTGAATTAGACAATTTATTATTTTTTCAGATTAATTTATTCTCTTAGGCATCCCCAAATATTTGAGTGTTTTTCCAAGTCCTATTCCAATCTTCTGGCACACCAACACCTCCTGATGATGCCTTAGGAATTTTGTTCTGTGATGAGATTGAGGGTGTACATGGTGTCTCCTCTCCAGTCTCAGGGCTGTCAGTCAATTTTGATGAGAATTATTTCAAAGCATAAATGGGACCTACCTATACACACCTACTCACCCCGACCCCCTTTTCCAAATTTAGGAATTGTTATCTGATTCTGACACTGTTTTATGAAAAGGCAGTTTGGGGGAATAAAGGTTTTCCCTCAGCGTGCTGCTTTGGTGTCATCTGCCGGCCTCTCTCATGTTCTTCACAAGCACGCTGGCTTGATTGTCCCTCACAATAACACATTCATCTATTTTTTGAAGCATGCTACGGTTTGTCCTCATTTAGAAAGGGTTTATTCTTACTTTTAGTAACAAAAGCTCAAGAAGAGTTGGTTATTTATTTATTTTTTTCACCGTGAAGAGTCACCTTTGCAGCAAGGCAGTGGTGCACATCTGTAATCCTGGCACTCAGGACGATGAAGCAGGAGGATTGCTAGATGGAGGCTAGCCTGGCTTGCAGAGTAAGAATGTCTAAGAAGGGGGTGGGGGGAGCAGGAGGAAGAACCAGAAGAAGCTCCATCTTTAGAAATGCAAATCTGAGCACCAGGAACTTCCGCTTCATAGTTCACTGTGGCGACTGAAGTCAGAAAGATGGTGATAGGTGTGGTGAGGATATAGAGACACTGAAACTCTCTACACTGTCAGTACGAATGTAAAATGGTAGAACCATTTGAAAAAGCAGTCTGTTAGTTCCTCTAACCTTTACACATAGAGTTACTACCTGGTTTAGATGTTCCATGCCAAGGCATATACTCAGGACATGTGGAAACACATACATATAAAAACAGGTACATTAGCCTCAAACATATCTATACATTTTATACTGAATGAGTAAATTTAATGTTTTAACTATATGTTTCAATGTATAAATAGAATGTAAAGAGAGTAGTTTAATTAACCCTCACATCTTACCTGCCTCAATGAGTCTCAACTCAGAGACAAATTTGTTTAATCTAGATCCTACTCTACTTCCTTTCTCCCTGTTCCTCACAATTATTTTGAAGAAAATCATAGATATTCATTTCATTTGTAAAGATTTTCACACTAAAATAAGATTTGCTTTAATAAATGTAACCACAAGACTATTATACCTAAATGATAACTAAATGCTTAAATTATTATTATTATTATTATTATTATTATTATTATTATTCAGGAGGCAGAGGTGGACGGATCACTGTGAGTTCAAGGCTAGCCAGGTCTGCACAGTAGGTTCTAGGCCAGCCAGAGCTACATAGTGAGACCAGGTGTCAAACAAAACAAAACAAAACAAAACAAAACAAAACAAAACAAGATACCCCCCCCCCCAAAAAAAGCCAGGCGTGGTGTTACATGTCTTTAATCCTAGCACTTGGGAGGCAGATCTCTGGAATTCAAGGCCAGCCTGGTCTACATAGCAAGCTCCAGACCAGCTGGGACTAAATGGGAGACCCTATCTCAAAAAGACCAAACAAACAAACAACAACAAAACCTTAACAACCAGGCCTAGTGATGCAGGTTTGTAATCCAAGCTACTTGGGAGGTTGAGAGATGAGGCTGTTGTGAATGAAAGTTTCTGGAAAAATCCTTCTGGAAAAATCCTGCGTCTTAACTGAATTTCTTGCAAGGGTGTCCGACTTGATTAGCACTTCAATGACTGGAGAGTTTGGAATGCTCCATAGCCAGAGCCTATTCACAAAATATCTTGGGCCATGTTTAGCTCATAAATAGCCATTCTTTGCCCACCCCTGTTTCTGAATTAACATCTCATGACTAACAGAAGGTATTAACTAAGAAACGGTTCTACCAATCAAAAGGCTGAGTGACAGCAGGTGACATCTGAGGCTCACAGCTGAGATTTCTCTTTTGCTCTACCTGCCTACTTACTGTTTCAACCAATGTATTTTTTAATAAAATTTTTTATTTTTTTAAATTATTTTTATTTTATGTGTATGAGTATATTGCCTGCAGATGTGTAAGTGTAGCTATGTTGTGCAATGCCTGCAGAGGTCAGAAGAGGGTGTTGGATATCCTGGAACTAGAGTTATGGACAGTTGTCAGCAACAATGTGGGTGTTGGGAATTGAAACTGGGTCCTCTGCAAGAGCAGTCAGTGCTGTTAACTGCTGGACCATCTCTCTAGCCCCTATAAATGTATTTGAAGAGTGTCTTGATTTATGACTTTTCTTTGTTCTGTGACTATAAAAACGTCATGGAACTGTTACTACATCAGACAATGGAATTTGGTGTAATCTGAATCTGTGTTTCTGAGCCATGGCCACTCATATTTGACTCCAGAATAAACTTTCTCTTATCCCTTTTGAAGTAAGAGTTAGGCTTTTGGGTCGATACTATTGCGCCACCAGGAAGTATGTAGTGTCTTTTCTCCCATTTTGGGATGTTAATAACTACTGATGATTATTTTTGAGATCTGTTCATTCACAAAGCATTCTAGAGGAGGATATTCTGTTTCTACCCCTTCCTTTATTAGTTGAAGTATTTCTAGCTGTAGAAAAGCTTGTCTCACTATTACCAAAGTTCATAAAGGAAAGCCAGGAGGGGTGTTTTTTCTCTTTACTGACCAATTTAAGAACTCTAAGTGGTACCCTAGAAGGCTCTGGTGATGGTCAATGATTTTTTGCTTGTTTGTTTGTTTGTTTGTTTTGATTATCTCTGTACCTCAGGCTATTCTAGAACTCACTCTGTACTCTGTATCCAGGCTGACCTGGAACTCCCTGTCTCCCAGGTACTAGAATGATTATAGGCCTGAGCTACTTCCATACTGTATTAGTCACTTTTCTGTTGCTGTGATAAAACACCATGACCAAAGGAACTTATAAAAGGAAGAGTTTATTTGAGCTTACGATTGATGGTTCCAGGGAATTAGAGTCCATTGTGGTGGGAGGCATGGCTGCTGGAGCTGGAGCAGCAAGCCGAGGTTCACATCTCACAATGGAGCACAGGAAGCAGAGAGAGTGACTGGAGACCGCAAGGCTTGTTAAAGTCACTAAGCCTGCCCCCAGTGACATACTTCCTCTAGCATGGCCACACCTTCTAAGACCTCCAAGAACAGTGCCACCAACTGGAGACAAATGTCTGAATACTTAAAGCCTATGGGGGACACTCATTCAAACCACCACATTCCACTCCCTGGCCCCCATAGGCTCCTGACCATATAAAATGCTAAATGCATTTAGTCCAACCTTAAAAGTCCCCATAGTCTTTACCAGTTTCAATGCCATTCAAAAGTCTACAGTCCAAAGTCTCTTCTGAGACTCAGGCCAATCTCCTAAACTGTATGCTCCTGTAAAATCAAAAAACAAATTACATACTCCCAATGTACAGTGGAACAGAATACACATTCCCATTCCAAAAAGGAGGAGTAGAGGCATAGTGAGGAAATACTGGACCAAAACAAGACCGAAAACCTGTAGGGCAAACACCAAGTCCAGTAGCTCCATGTGCGACTTCTGGGACTTGACTTCCAAAGGGCTTAGATGGCTCAGCTCTTCCAGCTTTGCTTGCAACATACATCTCTTTCTTAGGCTGGTACCACTCCTTGTATGCAACTCTGCTTGGCAAATATCTCACAGGTTTGGCATATTGAATGTCTTCTTGGGGTCTCCACTGCCAACCAGACTTCACATTCACAGCTTCATGCAATGGCCTATCAGGGCCTTCTTTATGCATGACACCCCTGCTGCACTCTTCCTGACCTTGGAAGCTCTCTGAAACCGTGGAGGAAGAACTGAAGACCCCTTCACTCTTGCAAACTTCATGTCTCTAAAGCCAGCACCACGTGAATGAAACTGCCGAGTTTGGCTGCAAGTTTGGGGTGGACCCTGGCCTATTTCAACCACATTTGCAACTTTTCTCTGCCCTGAACTAGGAGCAGAAAACCGTTTCAGTATTTGCCTTTCAAAAGTTTGAGGATTAGGGCTGGAGAGATAGCCTAGCGGTTAAGAGCACCGACGCTCTTGCAGAGGACCCGGGTTCGATCCCCAGCACCCACATGGCGGCTAAGAACCGTCTGTAACTCCAATTCCAGGAGAACTCCAGTTCCAGGGGAATCTGAGACCCTCTTCTGACCTCCGCGGCATTGCACGACACGGGTGCACAGACCTGCATGCAAACAATACATTCATACACATACAAAAATAAATAATAAAAAAAAAAAAAAAGTTTGAGGATTAGCTGGTTGTGGTCTGCCCTGAAGGTACTATTTCTGTTGTTTACTTGTAAATCTCGAGGCCTTTCCTTAATCACTTTAATCTCACTTTTTCCATTGTTTACTTGTAAATAGCTAGGCCTCTCCTTAATCACTTTAATCTCCTTATCAACAGGAAACTCTCTTCACATGCCTTGGCATGTGTTAAACCACCTTTAATCTTCCTAGTGGGGTTTTCAGATCCAAACTGTACATTCTGCATTTCTTTCTGCCCCATCTGCTCTTCTTCACTATAGATCTGTACAATATTCACCATTAATAGCCATGCCACCATTTCTACATTAGGCTATCTTGAAATATCCTTTGCCAAAGACATTAGTCCATTGCTTTTCAACTTAGCATCAGGCAAGCATTTGGGCTGTGGGCAAACTGCTGCCAGACTCTTTGCCAAAATATTGCTGCCTAAGTCTTTATTTTCCTCTGGAACTACATTTTTTGCAGCAATGCTTTCTTCCAGTCTTCTACTAGAATGGCCTGTTAAGCTCTGCTTACAGTAGTCAACAGCTTTTCTAGCCCAAAGTTCCAAAGTCTTCCACATTTCTCCAAACATCCACATGGTCAGGTTCTTCACAGCCAACACCCCACTCTCAGTACCAAATAACTGTATTAGTCACTTTTCTGTTGCTGTGATAAAACACCATGGCCAAAGGAACTTATAAAAGGAAGAGTTTATTTGAGCTTACGATTGATGGTTCCAGGGAATTAGAGTCCATTGTGGCAGGAGGCATGGCAGCTGGAGCTGGAGCAGCAAGCCGAGGGTCACATCTTGCAATGAGCACAGGAAGCAGAGAGAACGACTGGAGACCGCAAGGCTTGTTAAACTCACTAAGCCCGCCCCCAGTGATATACTTCCTCTAGCATGGCCACACCTTCTAAGACCTCCAAGAACAGTGCCACCAACTGGAGACAAATGTCTGAGTACTTAAAGCCTATGGGGGACACTCATTCAAACCACCACACATACCCAGCTAACTAATGCTTTTCATGGGATTGTTACAAACTTACATATTTAGATACATATGATGAATTTTAATTTACTTCGGGTATAATCATTATCAGGGCCTAAATTTTCCCTTATTTGGTCAATTGAAATATTGTAGTTTGTTCCTGGATTCTCTAGGTACAACTCCAGACTTTCTTATGTTGTGGCAGGCTTGTCATATATCTTTGCTCCAGATCAGAATGTGCCATCTCCAGGAAGCCTGAGGTATATTAGAGATCACATTACCTGGGTACTATTGGTGCTAATATCTTGTAGTTTTGCCATTATTTCTAGGGTTTCTTTTTCAGCAGACAGTTACAGGGGAATATTTAAAGCAAAAATACATTATGAATTTATAGTGATACTTTTAGTTTTAAAAAGATAGGCTTTTTGCTGGGGGCAGTGGTGCACACCTTTAATCTTAGCACTCAGGAGGCAAAGGCAGGTGGATCTCTGTGAGTTCAAGGCCAGCCTGGTCCACAGAGTGAGCTCCAGGCCAACTGGGACTAAAGGGAGACCCTGTCCCAAATATACCCCCACCCAAAAAGAAAAAAGATAGGCTTTTATTTAATGTCATTGATATTTTAAAATATTTTATTTTATTTATATTTATGACTATTTTGCCTGCATGTATGTCAGTGTAGCTATTATGGAAAATCATGAGATGGAAGCCAAAGTCAGATGAGTAGAGGGAGTTTAATTTTATGCTAAGGTGACTGACCCATGGGTCCTTCCATATAGTGGTTAGCCCCTTGACTGAGTCTTTGGGGTCTTTTATACCCATGTGACAAATGCAAGCAAAGAACACATAACACTTAAGTGATAATCAAGTAAGTGGTTTACAGATAACATGCGATCACAAAGGCTACAGGAGTGAGATATCCTAGAGAAGCAGACCTCTGTCTGTTTACAGGAAAGACTTCTATCCTGGGTAGCTCAAGGGGTAAAGGGGAAGACTTCAGTCTACCTTTCCCCTTTTATCTTATCTTCTGCTTAGAGCTTTGCCTGGTCCAAAGTTCTTGATTACTATAACATTGCAGGGTCTTTTAGCAACCAAAATCACATTTTCCTAATTCCATTATACAGCCAAGTGATGCAATGCATGCATTGGCCAGAAGAGGGCGTTGGATCCCCTGGAACTGGAGTTATGGATGGTTATGACCCATCATTTGGGTCCTGGGAATCCAACCAGGTCTTCTGCAAGAGCAGCCAGTGATCTTGACTATTGAGCCATCTCTCCAGACCCTAATATCATTGATCTTACATTCACCTCTCCTTTCTTCTACATTGATATAAGCTCTTTATTTTTTATTCAAAAGTAACTATTCATTTATTCATATCAAAGTAATTATTCATTTTCCTCATTCTACACTAGTCACACAACAGTTTGAGTAGTTGGTAAACAATGGTCCAGTGACTAATATGACTGGCTTAGAACATTTTAAATTGCTATGGTTCCTTTTATAAGTAGGATGTAGTCTCAAAAGAATGACTGAACACTTTACTCTTTTTTTGTTGTTTTAAATTTTGCCTTGCTGGGGATGATTTAACCCAAGGCCTTGCCCATGCTAGGTGACCTACACTTCAGCATTGAGCAGCATTCACAGCCCGGAAATGCTATGCTTTAGAGTCACTTGGAATGATTTATTTCTGATGATTATGCTATTAACTGGATACACATTTAGGTCCATTTATTTAAAAACCTTTTCTGGGTGTTAGAGATATGGCTCAGTGGTTAAGAGTGCTGACTGCTCTTGCAGAGGACCCAGGTTCGTTTCCCAGCACCCACATGGCAGCTAAGAACTGTCTTTGACTCCAATTCCAGGGGAATCTGATGCCCTCCTCTGACCTCCGTGGCATTGCATGACACGGGTGCCCCTATCTACATGCAGATAGTACACTCATACACATAAAAAAGAATAAAAAATAATCCTTAAAAAAACTTTTTTTAAACAATTGAAGATTGCGGTGTGTGTGCACCTGAGGAGATAGTTTGATTGTTAAAATGCCTGTCACACAAATCAGAAGATCTGAGTTCAGATCCTCAGCATCCACATAAAAGCCAGATGTGATGGTGCATCTGCATCTCCGGTGCTGATGGGGAAGGGAGGGAGGGAGGTAGGGAGGGAGGGAGGGAGACATGGCGCTCATTGGCCAGCTAGTCTAGCCAAATGACTGAGCTCCAAGTCAGTGAGAGACTCTGTTTCTAAAAACAAGGTGTGTAGAAGGAGAGAACTGATGTCAACCTCTGACTTATACACACACACACACACACACACATACACACAAACATATGTATACACATCAAATACACGCATACACAAAAGACTATACTTTAAAAAATTAGAGTGTAATTTACATATTGTATAATGAATAAGTGTATCGTTCCCTAAATTTTGATTGCTGCATAGTGTAATCTCTAACCCAAATCAAGATACGAATGCATCAACCTCCCAGGTGGCCCCACACCCCTAGGTGATCAACCTTCTCTCCCCTCCAGTACCAGCAACCATGAACCTTTCTGTTCCTGTAGTTTCACCTTGTTCCAGAACATACTATGGCATGCGTATAGATTTAAAAAAAAATTTAAGATGAGGTTTTGTGTTGCTTAGGCTGATCTTGAACTTGCAGAGTCAAGTGACCCTCCTGCTGAAGCCTCTCCAGCAACTGGGAGCACAGGTGTATGCTTCCATAGCTGCCCACATGCAGCACATAAGGACTCCGTATAAAAGCATTACTTTAAAATTTTTAATTTTGGCTGTGCGTGGTGGTGCACGACTTTAATCCTAGCACTTGGGAGGTGGAGGCAGGTGGATCTTTGTGAGTTCAGGCCAGCCTGGTCTACAGAGTGAGTTCCAGGACAGCTGGGACTACAGGGATACACTGTCTGGAAAAGATAAATATTTTTTTTAATTTTGTTTATACTCATATAAAATATTTGTAGAAATCCAGTTAAATCAACAAAATAAAGTATGTTCAAAGGAGTCTAACTTCCTTTTCTCTCTTTATTTTAGAGGGGGCAGGGTTTCACCATTTAGCACAGGCCAGTCTTGAACTTGCAATCCTTCTGCCCTGGTCTTTAAGATTCCACACCCAGTTTAGGAACCTAACTTCTATCTTTGTCCTGTTTTGCTCTTTCTATAGATAGATGCCTTCTAGGTGTTGGAGAGTCTATCTACCCATCTCATATCTCTTCCTAAACAGCTAGCATTTCCTGCATACTTTTCTCACATGGTATATTTTAATTTAGCGTATTAATATATTTGACTAGCCTGTAGTTAATGTTGAAATTGTTGGCTTGAAAAGGATTAATAACCTTTTCCTTTCTTCTCTTTCTTGCTCTTAAGTCTGACCATGCAGGGCCTGAATGTGTTTATTGTTATGAACTTGGACATGGTGATTGTACTGCGAATTTTCAGGGTTAGTTAGGATTTCTTGAGTCAAAGCGGGCCTTCTCCAAGCTCATGCAGAAACAAAAATATTACTGAGTACCTACTTGTGCAAAGCAAATGAGAGACACTGGGGATGAAGCTAGGAACAAGTCAGGCACTTTCTATAAGCTCGTGGTTCCACATTTCTGAGGATAGAGAAGAGCACAAAGAACACTTGCCACGGGTAGGAGGTGATGAGAGAAGCTGGTGCACTAGCCAAAGCTCACAGTTTACATGAGTAGTCAGAACAGATGGCCATTTACTTTGTGGCCTTTTTGTTTGCAAGCCAAACTATTTTAAATTTCCAATTTTTGCAAAAGTCATTCTTCTGGGATGCCATTATCTTCAAAAACAGTTTAAACACATAAGGAAGGGGCAGGACATTAATGTGTTTAATCTCATTTCATTCTTGCTCAATGCTTTTAACATAATTCTAGAAGATGGAAGGGTCCCTAGGATTATTAATAAAAATCACAAGGGGAAGACAGCTGGGGACCAGACTATAGCTATAATGAAGCTTAGCTAGGTAATGTACAGAACAGCGGAGAATCAAAATGGTCCTGAGAAGTTGGGATGATGGACCTAGAATCTAGAGGATGAAGTAATATATGGATAAAAGTAACTTGTAAAATTCTTCATCTCACAGCTGAACATACACTTGATTCAGGAAGCTGAGGGCAGATCTAGGGGCGAGCAGAGCAAGTTGTGGCTGTAGCAGCCTGCTCGGAGTAACAAAACAGCTGTTCATAGAATTTCTGTACATTAAATCTCCCACAGGCAGGATTCTGTGTCCAACTTCTTCTACAATCCATGGAGTGAAATGTAGGTCAGCCATGTTGCTGAACTATAAGTGTGCAGCACTGTGATTTTCTTTTTCAAGTAGGTAGCAGACTCCAGTTAAAATTAGCTAAAGAAGGTGTGGGGACTTGTAGTTTAGTGGCCACATGCTTGCCTAGACTGTCGGAGGGTCCACTGTGGCTAGCTTAGTGACACTGCACTTGCTTAGCATATACCAGGTTCTAGGTTCAGCCTCTAATACTGCAAAAAAAAATTAGCTAAAGAAGAATAATTTTCAAGATACAGGGCTAAGAAGTGAATGAGTTAGAACACAGCTAGGTCTCCACAGAACTTGGCATCAGGCATGGCATTCCACGCCGACACTTTCTTTTTTTTTAATTTAATGTATTTATTTATGTGTATGAATGTACTGTCTGCATGTAGGTGTGTGCACCCGTGTCGTGCAATGCTGCGGAGGTCAGAAGAGGGTGTTGGTTCCCCTGGAACTGGAGTTCTCCTGGAATTAGAGTTACAGACAATTCTTAGAGGCCATGTGGGTGCTGGGGATCGAACCCGGGTCCTCTGCAAGAGCAGTTGGTGGGTGTTCTTAACCGTTAGGCTATCTCTCCAGCCCCCATGCCAACATTTTCATCACCGTCCCTTGGCACAGCCACTTCGTTCTCTTTGCTAGCCTGTTTCTTCTGCATTTGTGACCCACATGACAAGTGGGAGATGGCCAGTCCATAGGTCCCAAGACCAGATTTGTAGGAGCTGAATGAGGCATCCCAAGACACTCCACATATCTGTCTGTCTTCCTTTTCCTTGTGTGTGTGTGTGTGTAGGCCAGGGACCACTATGGGTGTCATTACTCCTCAGGCACCTTTTTTTTTCTTTTGAGACTGGGCCTCACTATGTAGCCCTGGCTGGCCTGGCACCACCTATGGAGACCAGGCTGGCCTTGAACTCACAGAGATCCATTCGCCTCTGCCATAAGTGTGCCAACATGTCCTCACCTGATTTTTTTTTGTTGTTGTTTGTTTGTTTGTTTGTTTTGCCTGGAAACCACCAAGTAGACCAGGCTGGTTGGCCAGTGAGCAGCAAGGATCTGCCTGTTTCCAGCTCCAAGGCACTGGGCTCACAAGTTCACCATCATGCCAGGCTTTCTTTTTACACTTGGATTGAATTCGTGCAAATATGTAATTGACTGATTTGTCTCCCCAGTCCCTCTTTTACTATTTCAATTACATTGTTAATAAGTGGATTTTGATTGGTGTAGTTTAGAATTCATTCCTATTTCTGAGCATATCAAGGAGATAGAGTAACACTAAAGACAATGTTCAGGACTGGGACCCACCGTGTAAGGAAATTTCACTAAGAACTCTCTGGAATTGTCGAGCATTCATATTTGCTCTGAATGTCTTCTTCAGCAGGTTGTGACACCACATGACTTACTAGGAGTTCCTGTGTTCTAGGTATTATAGTGGATTTTTGTTTTCCTAATATTTTTTTTTAATTTTATTTATTTTTGTATGTGTCTGAATGTACTGTCTGCATGTAGGTCTGTGTGCCCGTGTCGTGCAATGCCGCAGAGGTCAGAAGAGAGTGTCGGATTCCCCTGGAACTGGAGTTCTCCTGGAATTGGAGTTACAGACGGTTCTTAGCTGCCATGTGGGTGCTGGGGATCGAACCTGGGTCCTCTGCAAGAGCAGTCGGAGCTCTTAACCACTAGGCCATCTCTCCAGTCCCAGGATTTTTGTTTTTCTACCTTTTAGTCATTTCTTCCTGGCAGTGCTCAGAGCTCTGCTGCCCAGTCCCTCTAGGTCTAGGAACACAATCAACATGTTATCTTCTATGTCCACTCAGAGCTGGACATCTCTGCATTATCAGAGAGAAACAGGAAAGGGCAATGAAATATTTAATATCAGGGAATTAAGGGTAATTGCCTGGCTCCAAATGAAATGAAACACAAATGAAGAACCAAACTTAACCAACCCCCCCCCAAATACTCAGAAACTTTTATCAGATAACCATGGATTTTTTAAACCCCTCTATTACTTTTAGACCAGGCTTGAATGTTGGAGACAACAAAAGGACAAAACAAGACATAGAAACTAGACCAGGGGCTGGAGAGATGGCTCAGTGGTTAAGAGAGCCGACTGCTCTTGCAGAGGAACTGGGTTCGATTCCCAGCACTCACACGGTGGCTAAGAACCATCTTTAAGCCAGGTGTGGTGGCGCACGCCTTTAATCCTAGCACTCAGGAGGCAGGGGCAGGCGGATCTCTGTGAGTTCAAGGGCAGCTTGATCTACAGAGTGAGTTCCAGGTCAGCTGGGACTATAGGGAGACCCCGTCTGTATTAGTCAGGGTTCTCTAAAGAAACAGAAGCAACAGGATGAATATATATAACTATATACAATTTATTGATTTGCTCACGTGACGGAGCTCAACAGTAGCGCCGAACTGGAGAGGCCGGGAATCCAGGGAACTGCTCAGTCCGCAAGGCTGGATGTCTCAGGAGTCCCAGTCTAGTGCTGAAGGCCCGAATGGATTCCAGGAGATCTGCCAGTCTCAGTACACGCTGGGATCCGAAAGGTTGATCACAGCAGCAAGACAAACTCACCAGATGAGAGAGAGGCAAGCCGCAGGAAGAAGGAAAAGGGACCAGCTCCCGCTGCCGTGGCCTTAAATACTGCCTGCCGGCAGAAGGTAACACCCACATTTGGGGTGGGCCATCCGGGTTGAGGTGGTCCAATCAGAAGACCCTTTTCTCTTATTTGTTCCTTAGTCCAGTCAAGTTGACACCCAGGATTAACCATGACAAGTCCACCCCTTGTCAACTTGACACCCAATAAATAGCCTCTGCTTAAATGTCAATTGCAAACGATGGCAGGGTCATAATTCCACCTAACATGTTATAAGTATCTCATGTGCAATAGCAAAACATTATATCTTAGAGTAGGTGGTAATGTCCTTGAGAAGAACTTAGTCCTTCAGTATCTAATAACCTAAATATGACAACACTTAACACATATCTCAGTTGCACATTCAAAGGGGAACACAAGTATCCACTTAATATACATACATATATACATATATATATATACATATATAAACAAGCACATTCTTAACCAAATAGGACGAAGGTTAATATCTATTATAATCCACGTTTCTGCAACTGGTCCCGTGGCTTCAGCTGATATTTATGACTACCTTCTTCTACTACCCATTCTGTATTTCCTCCGCCATCAGCAAGCACCTCTGCAGGTCTTGGCTCTTTCCCTGGAGGAGTGACCCATACCTTCATCCCTGAAGGGTCTGGGCCATTTATTGTCCTGTCTGGTTTGGGTTGTTGGAGTTTCCCATTGACCTTAATCATAGGACATGGTAGCACCAGAAGGCGCCCTACAGCATCTCCTGCCTTCCAGACATAATCTTCCTTGCCCCCATTGTGGAGAAAAAGTCCAATTTCCCCATGGTAGTCTGGATCAATCACTCCTCCTACTACTGTTATTCCTTCCTTAGCCTGTTGGCTTAAAGGCAGTAGAAGCCCGAAGTGGCCAGGGGGAAGTCTTAGCTTCCAGTTCAATAGAACGTTTGCTGTATCTCCTGGCAAAAGCACTCCCCCCATTGGAGCCAAAACGTCTAGACCAGCAGAACGCAAGGTCGTGGGTACAGGAAGCAAAAATTTTCCTACTGGGTCACTAGGGGTGATAGTGAGTGGAATCATTCCCACTTCCACCCCTTGGTTCCTGGACCCATGAATTCTGGCTATAGGAGAAACAGTACCATATAGTGGACGCTGATTCAAAGCATATACTGCTTGCTGGAGAACCTTGCCCCAGCCCTCCAGGGTATTGCTACCTAATTGGCGCTGTAACTGTGTCTTCAAGAGGCCATTCCATCGTTCTATCAAGCCAGCTGCTTCTGGGTGGTGGGGAACATGGTAAGACCAGTGGATACCATGACCATGGGCCCACAGTCGCACTTCTTTGGCTGTGAAGTGAGTTCCTTGGTCAGAAGCAATGCTGTGAGGAATACCATGACGGTGGATAAGGCATTCCGTAAGTCCCTGGATGGTAGTTTTGGCAGAAGCATTACGTGCAGGAAAGGCAAATCCATAACCAGAATAAGTATCTATTCCTGTAAGAACAAAACGCTGTCCCCTCCATGATGGAAGTGGTCCAATGTAGTCAACCTGCCACCAGGTTGCTGGCTGGTCACCCCGGGGAATAGCACCATATCGGGGGCTCAATGTTGGTCTCTGCTGTTGGCAAATCTGGCACTCGGCAGCAGCTGTAGCCAGATCAGCCTTAGTGAGTGGGAGTCCATGCTGTTGAGCCCATGCATAACCTCCATCTCTGCCACCATGACCACTTTGTTCATGGGCCCATTGAGCAACAACAGGGATAGCTGGAGAAAGAGGCTGACAATCCACAGAA
>VZQC01007275.1:381185-455429 GCA_009823505.1 Rhizomys pruinosus | reverse complement strand
TTTTTTTTGAGACAGTATCTTCCTGTAGCCCTAGCTAGCTAGCCTAGAACTCACTATGTAGACCAGGCTGGCCTTGATCTCACAGAGATCTGCCTTCCTCTGCCTTTTAAGTGTTGGGATTAAAGGCCCATCCATAATTTTTAACAATCTTGCGAGGTTCTTCCCACAGTGGAGGGAGGTTAAGGCAGTAAAAAGCTGCATTTTACACGAGTTGCAGAATCATGGTGTTAAGCAGCAGTGGCTTGGGACCAGAGCTCTTGGTGCCTTTTCTCTACATATAATAGTGCAAGGAGAGAGACATCTTTTATACCATTAATAGCCTTACCCAGGAGAGGTGCCCAGGAGAGGAGCATCTACCCAGCTATGCACAAGGGAAGCGTTGGTCAGACTTCCCTCGTTCCCTAGTCCTTATTTCATACCATGAGTATTAGAACGGTAGATATTGTCCTCTTTCCATCTTTGTGTGTGTGTGTGTGTGTGTGCCTGTGTGTGTGTGTGTGTGTGTGTGTGTGTGTGTGGTGTATATGTGAGTTGGTGTGGGCATGTGCACATGTGCATGTGGAGGCTAAAGGTCAGCGTGGAGATCACAGATTCAGGTAGGCTGACTGGCCAGTGAGCTCTAGGGATCTATTTGCACATAGGGAATCCACTTGTCTTCCTCTTTGGGGTCTTTGGATCCAGTACAAATCTTTACTTTGTCCTCTAGTCCTGTATCAGGATATGGTTTGGGACTCAACAACACCTATTCTACTTCAGGATCAAATAGGACTTTAAGGGGCTCCAGTTGCAGGGGAATTCAACACCTTCTTCTGAGCATTGCATGACAGGCAATATATTTACACACACAATAAATAAATAAAAGAATTTTTAAAAAGGACTTGTAGGGGGTCACTCATCTGATCTTTAGCATTGAATTTTTTAAATTTTTATTTATTTATTATTATTTTTTGTGTGTATGAGGGTACTGTCTGCATGTAGGTTGGTGCACCCGTGTCATGCAATGCCTCAGAGCTCAGAAAAGGGTGTCAGATTCCCCGGGAACTGGAGTTAAAGACGATTCTCAGTCACTATATGGGTGCTGGGACTCAAACCCAGGTCCTCTGTAAGAGCAGTTGGTGCTCTTAACCGCTGAGCCATCTCTCCCGTCCTGAGCATTGAATTTTTAATAGAAACATGGGGATACTTTTTTTTTTACTTCCAAGGAACTTAATAATGCATAATTTTTGAATAATTTCCAGGATCAGAAATTGAATATAAAATTTGCATAAATTATGTAGATGTTCATGTCAATATTTATGGCTTGGTCTATGTTGAGTGGATTCTCTAATTACGGTCATGCCAAGTATTTCCTCAGGTACATGTATGAATTTTGAAACTTGCATAGGCAAGAATTTTTTTAATTTTAATTTTATTTTTTTTATTTTTTTAAGGGATTCTACAATATAAGAGCACAGTTGTTTTCAGATCACAGTAACGTTGCTCAGTTTGCCATACAATTAGGTAATTGGTGCTAGCATCCACAGATGAGGGATACCATTCGTCATTTATTTTTCTGGGATTGTGTTATTTTACTCAGCATGCTATCTTCTAGGTCCATCCATTTACCTGCAAAATTCATGATGTCATCTTTCTTTACTGCTGCATAGAACTCCATTGTGTAGATGTACCACATTTTCTCTGTCCACTCATCAGTTGAAGGGCACTTGGATTGGTTCCAGCTCCTTGCTATTGTGAAGAGAGCTGCAATAAACATGGCTGTGCATGTATCTCTGCGGTAAGATGAGTCTTGGGAGTACATACCCAGGAGTGGTATGGCTGGGTCAGGTGGCAAGTTCATTTCAAGTCTTCCAAGTGTTCTCCACCCTGCTTTCCATAGTGGCTGTATGGAGTTTATATTCCCACCAGCAGTGGGTGAGTGTTCCTCTTTCCCCACAACCTCTCCAGCACTTGGTATCATTTGTTTTCTTGATCCTAGACAGTCTTATTGGAGTGAGATGATATCTTAAAGTATTTTAAATTTGCATTTCCTTAATTATTACCAACATTGAACACTTTTTAAGATGTTTCTCAGCCATCTCTAATTCCTCACTTGTGAAGTCTCTGTTCAGCTCTTTGCTCCATCTATTGAGTGGGTCATTTGTTTTTCTCCTTTGTTTTTTGAGTAGTTTATATACTCTGGAAATCAATGCTTTGTCAGATGTATCAGAGGTGAAGGTTTCCTCCCTTTCTGTGGGTTTTCTCTTCACTTCCTTTATTGTTTCTTTTGATGTACAGAAGCTTTTGAGTTTAATGAGGTCCCATTTGTCAATTGTTGACCTTAATTCTTGCACAGCTGCTGTCTGATTTAGGAAGTCTTTTCCTATGCCTATGTCTTGTAGTGTCCTGCCAACTTTTTCTTCTATCGCCTTCAGAGTTTCGGGTTTCACGCTGAGGTCTTTAATCCACCTGGAGCTGACTTTTGTACAGGACAAGAGGTAGGGGTTTAATTTCATTCTTCTTCAAGTGGTGATCCAATTTTGACAACACCACTTGCTGAAGATGCTGTCTTTCCTCCATTGTGTCTTCTTGGCCCCCTTGTCAAATATGAGGTGGCTGAAATTGTATGTGCTCAGGTTTGGATCTTCAGTTTTGTTCCATTGGTCAGCAGGTCTGTTTTTGTGCCGGTACCAAGCTGTTTTTATGACTATAGCCCTGTAGTAGTTTGAAGTCTGGTATAGAGATCCCCTCTGTGTTGCTCTTTTCACTCAGGGTTGCTTTGGCTATTCTGGGTCTTTTGTTTTTCCAAATGAAATTAAGGACTTTTTTTCGAAGCCTGTGAAGAAACTCTTGGGGGATTTTAATTGGGATTGCATTAAATCTATACCAGAGTTTGGGTAGAAAGGACATTTTTACTATATTAATTTTCCCAATCCATGAGCATGGGAGGTTTTTCTATCTTTTGATGTCTTCTTCAATTTCTTTCTTTAAGGGTTTAAAATTTTTGTTGTAGAGATCTTTGGTGTCTTTGGTTAGGTTTGTTCCTAGGTATTTTATTGTTTTTGAGGCTATTGTGAGTGGGAAGGTCTCCTTGAATTCCTTCTTCAGTTGCTTGTTGTTAGTGTAAAGAAAGGCTACTGATTTTTCTAGGTTAATTTTGTATCCTGCCACTTTACTGAAGCTCTTAATTGTTTCTAGGAGTTTTCTGGTGGAGTTTTTAAGCATCCCTTAAGTAAACAATCATATCATCAGCAAAAAGGGATAGTTTGACTTCCTCTTTTCCAATTAGAACTCCTTTAATTTCCTTTTCTTGCCTTATTGCCCTAGCAAGTGTTTCAAGCATTGTATTGAAAAGGAGTGGTGACAGGGGGCAGCCTTGCCAAGTTCCTGCCTTTAAGGGGAATGCTTCTGTCATTTCCCCATTTAGGATGATGTTGGCTGTGGGTTTCCCATATATGGCTTTGATTATATTAAGGAATGATCCCTCCAGTCCAATTCTCTCTAGGATTTTAAGCATGAAGGGATGCTGGATTTTGTCAGAGGTTTATTCCATGTCAATTGAGATGATCATGTGGTTTTTGTCTTTCAGTCCATTTATAGCTTGATGATATTTATTGATTTTCATATGTTGAACCATCCCTGCATTTCTGCTATGAATCCGACTTGGTCATGATAGATGATCTTCTTGATGTGGGTCTGTATGTGGTTTGCAAGTATTTTGTTCAGAATTTTTGCATCTATGTTCATTAATGAGATAGGTCTATAGTTCTCCTTTTTGGTTGTATCTTTGCCTGGTTTTGTTAATAGAGTGATGCTGGCTTCATAGAAGGAATTTGAGAGAATTCCCTGTTTGTATCCTTCTAAACAATTTGAGTAATAATGGTTGTAAGTCTTTTTGAAATGTTTTATAGAATTCTGCCGTGAAAATGTCTGGGCCTGGGCTTTTCTTAGTTGGGAGGTTTCTTATTACATCTTCAATTTCTTCATATATTATTGGTCTGTTTAAGCTGTCAATCTCTTCTTGGTTGAGCTTTGGTGATTCTCAAGATTTCAGATATTCATCCATTTCTTTTAGGTTTTCAAACTTAGTAGAGTATAGGTTTTTGAAGTATTCCCGTATGATTTTCTGCATCTTTTCATTGTCTATTGTGATATTTCCCCTTTCATCACAGATTTTATTGATTTGGAGTTGTTCCTTCTTTCTTTTGGTTAACTGGGCTAGAGGTCTGTCTATCTTGTTTATTCTCTCAAAGAACCAACTTTTGTATTCGTTGATTTTTTGTATTGTTTTCTTTGTTTCTATTTCATTGATTTCTGCTCTGATTTTTGTTAACTCTTCTTGTCTGTTGCATTTAGGGTTCATTTTTTGTTCTCTCAAGTGTTTTTAGCTTCAGTGTTAGATCGTTCACTTGTGCTCTTTCTGTTTTTCTAATGTAGGCATCCAGGGCTATAAACTTCCCTCTTAGGACTGCTTTTAAATTATCCCATAGGTTTTGTTGTGTTGTATTACCATTTTCACTCAGTTCCAGGAATGCTTTTATTTCTTTCTTTATCTCTTCCTTGACCCATCCATTATTCAGGAGTGTTTTGTTTAGTCTCCATGTGTTCTTGTAGATAGTAGGGCTTATCCTGGTGTTGATAATGAGCTCTACCACAGGGTTGGTAGAGCTTGGTGTGGAATTATCCTGCATCTTTCCCATGTTGTCCTTTGTGTCCCTGGCATGAGGGTTTCTCTTTGCCTGTATTCCAATGGTAATTCCAAATGCCTCTTCACTGTGTTGAAGGCTTGCTTTGCTTGCCTCCTTGATGCCTTTGTTGTTTGTTTGTTTGTTTGATTTGTTTTTCTCCTCAGTTATGGAGTGTTGACTTGTCTAAGTTTTAGGCTTTCTATTGGAAGTGGAACTCTCTCTTCCCTTTCTGTTCTCCAAAGAATCCACTTGGACACTCCCTTGGCAATTCCACTTGGGGGCGGGGGTTAATGCCTATTAGTACTCTGTGCTTCAGGTAGTCCTGGGAAATCCCTGATCTAAGCTCTGTGCACTGAAGAATTCTTTTGATAGGTTACTTAATGGCTGTGTCCTTCAAGTACCTTGCCTGAGATCAGTTTTGGAAGCATATTTATACAAAACATACAAAACATTGTAAGTTAGCAATGCCATTAAAATAGAACATACATGACTGGGAGTGATAGTGCACAGCTTTAACCTCAACACTCAGGAGACAGAGGCAGATGGATCTCTGAGTTCCAGGCTAGCTTGGTCTACATAGTGAGACCCTGTCTCAAAAACAAAACAGAACAAAACAAACAACACCCACCTAAAAACAATAACAAAACAAAATGCAACACATCAAAAAATTAATTAACTAGTAAGTAGACTCGTTAAATAAAATCACATACTTAGAATGAAACACCATTTTTAGCTAATGAAGCAAATGAAATAGATTTATTGAGTAATAATTAGAAAAAAGCCAGTTAGAAAAGAGTATATAATTTGGAATTTTTGTCTTAACTATTTTCGTATACATATGAATAACTCACATAAGTGTTCTTTGAGTATCTAAAAATAAGCTAAATAAAATCAACGATTATTCTCTTGTGATGTAGGCATACAAGGCACATTTTTGTTCTCTGTTACATTTCAAATATGCTTCAATTTTAAATTACAATATATTCCTGTTAAAAATTTAAAAATACCTAAAAAATATTCCCTTTCTTTTCTCTTTGTGCCCACAAAACAAGTCAGGCAGCAGAGCAGGAGAAATACTGGGTCTGAGATCCAGAGAGATCTGCTCAAGTATGCACTGCCTGTGTTTATCTAAAGAGTATTATCCTTACCAAACCACCAAGCCTAATTAAAAATGGAAAATTCATGGAAGAAAGGGCCTTCCCATGTGCCCCAGGGGACTCATTCTTCCCTGACTCCCTCTGGATCCTTCCAGTTCATTAGCTAAGAAGGAGTCAGGGATGTTGTGTTCCAGCCACAGCTGCTGCCTCCGAGTGTCATTCTGATCTGGTCAGCAAAACCTCTGGTGGGAAGCATCAGGCTTGGAGGCTGCCAGCCCAGTCGGTTGACTGCCTCCGAAGCACCCCCTGCTGGCCCGCCCCCCTGCCGGCCCCCACCTCCCTTGGCCTCCTGGTCCCTGTCTTTCTTAGCCTTTGTGCTGTGGGTAATCATTGGGAAGCACTGGAAACTGAGAGCCTTTATTCTCCAGGGTGGGGTGTGCCAGGAGGAAGAAACTCACACCCTGGGCCCTTATTAGGAATAATCGCGACCTGGTATCTTACAGATCACCAGAACCAATGGCTTTATTTGGGTGAGAAACTTCGGGTTCTTCCCTGGCAACTGCATTCTTTATCGCTGGGCGCTTGGATTAAGAGAAAGAATTGCTGTTTGTTGCTCTTCCTGTGAACTCGAGGCCCCCAGAGTGGAGATGCACTGGAGAAGCCCAAAGAAGGACGCAAGACAGAGAACAGAGTTGATTAATGTAATCTGTGCAGCAGGGCGAGTCTCACCACAGTCAGTCACTCTAGAAACACTGGGATTGGGTCCTGTGGTGGCAGCACAGTGGAGCCAGAGGCACGCAATTCACAACGCCTGGTAGAAGTTGGAAATTCTGCTCCAAAGGCCCCCTTTGCTCTAACAGCAGACATGAGCTCCCTTAGATCATGTTGTCTCACTGTTGGAGCATGAGTTCAGCCACTACATTAGCTTCCATAGTACTGATTCTCTGTCCCCATTTCTTTTACTAAGAGTGACAGAATTGACACCAAAAGAGGCGGGGCAGGCAAGACAGAAGGGGGTGCTACGAGGCCTAATCATTCAACCCTCTTTTCACTCTAGTAAGTTTTTTGGCTTTGATTATAAAGCCAATTACTTAAAAAAATCCCCGTGTGTGTGTGTGTGTGTGTGTGTGTGTGTGTGTGTGTGTGTGGTGTGTGTGTAGCTAATTCAAGTAGAGCAGATTCTGGGTTTTAGTGTGATGAATTATACCACAGAAACTGAACTCAAACACCTTGGATTTTCCCTTTTTTAAGTCAAGGAATTTTCTGTAGAAGGCGGAGCTGACCGGAACACACTAGTCTCTGTGTTCTTGCCTTCCTGGGCACACAGCTGGACCTGTTTGCATCTCCCTTAGATTCCCTATTGTACACGCTTCCTACGGGTTGACTGAATAGTGAGTGGAAGTGGTACCTCTTACTCTAGGTCTTGTTCATCTCGTCCACAAGCCCCGCTCGTCTCCATTTGTGAACAGAAAGATTTGGAGACTTAAAGGAGGTCACAGTTACCACGTGGGTGAACCTGGGCATTGGATAACTTTGTGAGCAGAATTTCTTGGATAATAGTCATTGACCTTTGATCTGTAGAAGAAATACTTTTAATGTGCTAAGCCACTGAGATTTGGGGGTTCTTAAAACAGTCTCTTCTAATACCATATTAACATGACCTCCTTTAAGATAAAGTTCAGAGGTGCTTTTTATATTCTTTAGTTCATTTCAGTAATGGAAAACACTATCGTAGTATTAATTTTCTATGTGGTTAGGGTTTGAGCTAGTTCACTGCATCAATAACTCTTTGAGGTAAGTCTCTTTTATTCCTGAGTAGCAATATTGTGACATATTTATGGCCAAGCCCTCAGAGACTGTTCATACTAACAGTGTGCTGTTAATCTCAAGGACAAAAAAATTGACTTTTCATTTAGCAGGACAAAACACAAATTATAACTTTCTTTAATTTCCACATATTAGTTGGGGTTAGGCTACATTGTTATTAAGTCATTTCCAAGATGCCTTCCAGATACAATATTCTGATCCTTTCAGAGAAATTGACTGGCAATAACAGAAAATAAAATCTCACAAGTACAGAAGCCACGGTATCTCCAGGGATTTCGATTAGAAGAATTCATGTAAAGTCCCACAGAAATTGGTAGCAAACATTAAAATACAGCCCCCCTCACCATCCATGCTGTCCCTCCCTCAACCCCACTCCTAATAATGTTGTCATATTGGATCTTAGGTCCAATATATGAACCTTAGAGTGACATATACATAGCATTGTGTGAAAACTTTCAAATACAAGTTTTGCTGAAAATATTTTGAGACTGACAGCAATTTTCTAAGTATTTCATTTTAGTGAGAAGCAGTATTTGGGCTTATTAGCTTCTGAGGTCAAAGGGCAGTGAATAAATCAAATTAAATCTGCTTATTGATCCTTGAGTTACTGAGCTCTTAGTCCATTGTTTGAACAACTCCTGATCTTGGGTACATGTGTCCTATGAAATGTACTTACATTCATTTTAAAAAAGTTGTTTATTCTGAAATAATTTTAGCATCAGAGAAGAGTTGAGAAGGCAGTTCAGAGTGTTTGCATACACCCTTCACTCAGTTTTTTCTAATGTTAAAGGTTTGGGGGTTTTTTTTTTTTTTTTGGTCTTTTTGAGACAGGGTCTCCCTATAGCCCCAGCTGGCCTAGAACTCACTCTGTAGACCAGGCTGGCCTTGAACTCACAGAGATTGGCCTGCCTCGGCCTCCCAGGTGCTAGGATTAAAGGTGTGTGCCTCCACGGCCAGCTTAATGTTAAAGTTTTGTATAGCCACAATTACATTCACTTTTTGTGGCTGAGCTTGAGTATGGTCATTAGATTGGAAAGAGAATGATGGATTTAAAAGAGAGGTTTTGAATAAAATAAACTTGAATTTAGGTATTATATCATACTTAGTGGTTAGACAATGCCAGGCAATCTACCTTCCCGAGTGCCATCTCTCCTACAGGGCTCTTGTGGGGATTAAGCATGCCTGGAATTATCCTGTAAGGTTCAGGTTCACAGTAGCTGCTTAATTCATGTTCCTGTCTTCCTCCCCTCATTGTGTATCCATCCTTTTGGCTCCTCCCTAGCTTTTTTTCTGTCTTTCCTGGTATTGTTGGATAATATCTTTCTTATCCAGGTTTCTGCTTTTGTTTCTGTCAGTCTTCCCAGGTCTCCAGTTCTAGCCCTTTCTGGCGCTAAAAGGGGAGATGGCTTTTTTTGATGGCAGTATTATGCAGTCCTTTCTGATCTAGCTGAAACGAATTCATCAATCTAAGCTTGAATTATGGAATGTTTCCACATAACTAACAAGGCCAAGGAAAAAGTAAATGGAAAAAAAAATCCAAACCAGCTATAGACTGCAAAATGTGTATGTGTGTGTGTGGGGGGGGGGGTGAATAAGGATATAAACTCTGAAAGACAGCTCGAGCCCCCTTATTCTTTAACACTGAAGGAGATCTCTAAAACGTGAGCGTTGACACTGGCTCCTAATCATCCAATTTAGTCAAGTGATATTCAGATCTTTCCTGTGTTCATCTGCCTCATCCTTTACTCTGAGAAAAGTCCCTGGGGGAGGGAAACCAGTACAATACTGGCACCATTTCCCCCTCGAGAAAAATCTGCTTAAAACCAGATGCCTGGTAGCCATATGACAGACGCTCTACCCCGTGGAGGGGGCTGTCCTCAGGGATCTGGGGGAGGCGGGGTGATTATGCCACACTCCTGCTCCAAGCCTGATAGGCAGGAAGGGAGGGAGAGATGGAGGCCTGAACATCTTGGAGGTGACACCCTCTGGGCAGTAAGTGCTCCATACAGGATTGAGCCACAGTTCAGCAGCTGTCCTCTGTGACAACAGCCCTTTTTGCCATATGGGAGAACAAGATTTGGCATGGAATTGAGATCCTCAGACTGCTATAAACCCCATTATTTATGTGAAAGTATGAGTTAGAAGCCTAATTTAAGAATGAAGAGACTAGTTCTATCAATCCCCAATTGCCTCCTGTTTAAAACATTTTAATTCAAGGACTATTATTTGGTCCCTAAGTTACAGGAGAGGAGAACAAGTATTATCCTCCACCATCAGGAACCAGTGTTGGGATGGCAAGGAGTTTCATCAGGAGGAAATGCTTGCCTATGGGGGGTTTGTTCAGAAGTTCAAGAGTTATTAGAAAAGCCCAAAATGAAAATGCCATTTGGTAAGAAAAATGAGGCAAATAACATTTCTGTAACGATAGCTTAGCCAGATTTATAGCAGGGCAGGAGGCAAGGGCTCAAGCCTAGACTGTCATTTAAAAAATTGATTACTGCTGGGTGTGGTGGTGCACACCTTTAATCCCAGCATTTGGGAGGCAGAGGCAGGCAGATCTCTGTGAGTTCAAGGCCAATCTGGTCTACAGAGTGAGTTCCAGGACAGCTGGCACTACAGGGAGACCCTGTCTCAAAAAGACCAAGAAAGTTGATTATTTATTTATTTATTTATTTATTTTGGAGAGAGAGAGAGAGAGAGAGAGAGAGAGAGAGAGAGAGAGAGAGCGCTGCCATGGTATACATGTGAGGAGCTAAGGGGACAACTTGCTGGAGTTGGTTCTCTGCTTTCACCATGTGGGTTTTGGGATCAAACTTGGGTCGTCAGGCTTAGGGGCAGGTGCTTCTACCCACTGAGGCATCTCACTGGCTCCTTAAATGCCAATTGTGGAGGCTGCCCCTGGGCCATGAGGACAAGAAAATACCTTCTTATACTGAGCGATGTTGGAGGGGTGGGCCGAGGAGAGTAAAGCCAAGACCTACTTTTTATGGTTAGGGTTTTCTAAGGGATTAGTATTAAAAGCTCAAGAAGAGAAGCCCTAACATTCCTAGTGAGGTCCCTGTGCAATGCATTGCTCATGATTTGTGATGATGCTGGTGCACTGGACCCACTGTGCTGCCATCAGAGTGATAGCACATACAAGGAACAGTGCATAGGTCTGCAGGATGACTCTGTTGTTGGTTTGTGTAATTTTATACTACATTTTTGCTGTTGTTTTAGAGTGTACTCTAACTTATGAAAAGCATTCATTATAAAGCTATGTCAGGAGCTGTGCTACCCCAGAATTGGATGTATTCATTTGTGTTTATCTCTTGATTGTATCATTTTCTCTTGTGGGTAAATTTAGTCTTGTGTTACTCTATTTACCATGACTCTAAAAGCAACAGGCCATACCATGTTTATATGCTATGTAGCCAAACTAGACAACAAACTATACCACTTCAGCTTGTGTAAGTATAGTCTATGATGTTTGAGCAGTGAAATCACTTACCATGGATTTCTCAGCCTGTGTCACCCTCATTAAGTGATGCATGACTATATGTACCAGTAGAAAAATGACACAGAAATGTGAAACTTCATTTGTGGTCTCTGTTCTTTCACTAATTTGCCTTTTTTTTTTAAAATCCATTAATGAGGATGGCCAATAGCTGACACCTTACTAGGCATAGCCATGTGTCAGGAACTTTCTATATATCACTAGTTCTCAAGAAATCCTTTGATATGGTTCAATTATCTTCCAGTTCACTTTGTAGCATGAAAGGGCTGGGACCTAGTTATCTAATTGCTAATAGCAAAGTATCTAATATCATATACCTGGTAAATGATGTAGATTGCCTGACTGCAGAGTTTATACTTCTAACACTCTTAGGACTATGTCCACTCTGTTTAAGTCAAAGTGTGACAAGGAAGAAGTTAGGTAGAAGGAAGAAAAGCAACCTAGCTTTGAAATGACTGCAAGGATGGGAAGAACCTGGCAAAAATGGGTTTAAATCCTTTCTGTCATCTAATAACAAGCTTCCCATTCTAAAAAAAAAAATTTTTTTTTTGGCTCTTTTATCTTTTTTTTTTTTTTTTTTTTTTTTTTTTTGACAGGGTCTCCCTGTAGCCCCAGCTGGCCTGGAACAGACTCTATAGACCAGGCTGGCCTTGACCTCGCAAAGATCCGTCTGCCTCTGCCTCCTGAGTGCTAGGATTAAAGGTGTGCACCACCACGCCCTTCAGCTCTTTTATCTTAAAAGGTATGATAGTGAATTTTGATTTTCAATTTGATTTGATTAAGAAACAGCCAAGGGGACGAGGCTGGTACATACCTTTAATCCCGGCACTCAGGAGGTAGAGGCAGGCAGATCTCTGTGAATTTAAGAACAGCCTGATCTACATAATGAGTTCCAGGCTAGGGAAACCCTGTCTCAAAAAGACAAACAAGGGCTGGAGAGATGGCCTAGCGGTTGAGAGCGCTGACCGCTCTTACAGAGGACCCGGGTTTGATCCCCAGAACCCACATGGCGGCTGAGAACCGTCTGAAACTCCAGTTCCAGGGGAATCCGACACCCTCTTCTGACCTCCGCGGCATTGCACGACACGGGTGCACAAACCTACATGCAGACAGTACACTCATACACATACAAAAATAAATAAAATTAAAAAAAAAAAAAAGACAAACAAAACAAAACAAAACAAAACACAACAACAGTAACCAAAAACACCCAGCCAAGAAACTACTGAAGTTTATATTTGGGTGTGTTTGTGAGGGTGTTTAAGCTGAGGTTTAACAAATGTTTAACAGAGGAGCAAAGACCCATCTTGAAAGTACATGCACCATCCCATAGGGTGGGGTCCAGGACTGAATAACAAAGGGGAAGGGAGAAAGCACTTCTCCTTTCTTAGTTTTCTGATTCTTTCTTAGATTTCTGAGGTATGAGAATATTCCTCCTTTATGGGCTGCACCCTCAAATCTTGACCCACCAAATCCTTCTTCCTCTTAGTTGTTTCTTGTCAGTTATTTGGCCACAGAAAAGAGAAACATAGTACAAAAGTGAATTGGCAGTAGCTATAGTGCTGGTTGCTAGGCAATTAGAGATCATGCATGTAAAGTGTTAAATTCATAGTAGGAAGTAAGAAATTGGTAGCCATCAATATTTGCCTCTATTTTCATGTATTAATTTTGAGGACTAGGTTCTTGAATATTTTGATATCATACTTTAGTTATAATGGGAAATGACCACAAAATTGTCACTTACTTACTAATAACATTTGTTGACAATTTGAGGGCTTATGATAAGCCAGGGGCCAACGCTTAGAGGATCCTTTATATCTACTGACTCAGACTGATTTAATTACCATAAGGCAAAGACGATATTCTTGGTGCCCTCCTTGTGCAGCTGAGGAAGGTGAGACAAAGAGGTAGAGTAATGCGCTCATGGTCACATAGTGTCTAAGGGCAGAACTGGGGTTTGAAACCGAGAGTCTAGTTCTTAATTACTAGGCTTAGTCATAGACTCAAAGCATCATAAAGATTGGAGAAGAAATAGTTTTATGGTTCAATTTTATGTCCCACTGTGGAAATTACTTGTACTTGATTTGTATATTTTGAAAGTTTAACTTAAAAATTATATGTATGATTACACTGTGTCCTTATATGTATGAATATACTACGTACATATATATATATATATATGTATATACACTATGTACATGCAGTACCTGCAGTGGCCAGAAGAGGACATCAACTCCCTTGGAACTGGAGTTACAGATGGTTGTTGGCTGCCATATTGGTGCTAGGAGCCAAACCCAGGTCCTCTGCAAGAGCCAGTGCTCTTAACCTCTGAGCCCAGAAAGTTTAAAATAAAACATTTTAATTGATCTCTACTTATGTGTATATGTGTGTGCCTGCTTGTCTGTGTGTGAACCTCATGTGTGTAGTGCCCATGGAGGTCAGAAGGGGGCATCACATCTGTTGGAACTGGAGTTACAGGCTATTGTGAATTGCCTGATGTGCATGTTGGAAACCAAATCATTGTCCTCTGGGAGATCAGTAAGTGTTCTTATCTGTTGAACCATGTCTTCAGCATCTGCTTATCTTTAGTAACAAGGGAGTTAGCTTACTGCCCAGTGAGACAACTCTTTGTCATAACTCTTAACACCAGTTTCACCTTTTTCTTTGTTATTGATCTTCTGTTTTCTGAGGCATTCAGAACAAGCTTCACATGATAGCCCTTTGAAAGCCAAATTGAAAAGCATGGGATTATATACTGGATCAAAACTGTTTATCTCACGGGGAATAAAAAGAGAGAGGAGAAATAGTGAGAGAGAGAGAGAGAGAGAGAGAGAGAGAGAGAATGATGAGAGGAAGGGTCTAGTAATAATACATACTCTTCAAAGGCATATCCCTAGTGACTGTTTCTTTAAGTAGGCTCCACGCTCTAGATTCGGTCACCTTCCAATAGTGTTATTGAATGATAAGCCTATCATGAGATTAATTATCCACTGATGAGGTTAGAGCCTGTATGATACAGTCACTTCCCCAAAGTTGGTCAAGTGACATCCAAGCTTTAACAAATAGGCCTTTGGAGCATCTTATAATCAAACTGTGACACCACCATTCTGAGCCAGAAATTCCACTTTCTGCCAGTTGTGACTCATTACTTGGTTGTCCTGTTGATTTATTTCTTATGTGTGAAAGAGTAAAAGATGACTGTTATTGTCCATGGAAAGTACTTTATTCTTTTTTTCAATGCAGAAGAATGTGTATTAACTTTTTGGAAACCTTATTATACAACTTACTCTCATCCCTCCTATGTATTAGTTCCCTCTGCTTGCCATTAGAAAGTGCCATAGAGTGGCTGAGTTAAACATCAGAAATTCACTTTGCCAGTCATGGAAGCTACGGGTCCGTGATTAGGTCTAGCCAGTTTGGTTTCTGGTGAAGGCTCTCCTGGCTTCTCACTGTGTTCTCACCTAGCTTTCCCAGTGTTCTTCATTTATGAGACTACTGGCCCCAGTGTGCTGGAGTTATGATTACCTTCACCTTATTGACTTCTTATGAGCTTTGACTCTAAATACAGTTACCTTGGGGGTGAGGATCTCAACATATGAATTTTGAGGGGACATAATTCTGTCGATAACCATGAAGATAAGTGCCAGAGCCTTGTGATGGAAGACTGAAGGAAAAAGCTCAGGCACTCAGTCTTGGGCTCCAAGGAGGTGAGAGGAATTGGCACTGCCGGTTTTCCCCCGGGGTCTGTGCTCACTCTCTGTAGTTTCATCAGGCGCCGAGGTTCCTCCTTCTTGATTTTGAGTAGCTATAATACCTAAAGAGACAGGGCAGAAAGCGAAATGGCTGATATTTTATTGCAACAATAACCCTAAGTTTCAAGCCCTGGGATTTCCCCAGCCATCTCATATTGGGCATTTGCCTTCCTGTCATAGGAAACAGATGCAAACAGGGCAAGTTTTAAGCCAGAGTCCTTAATTGTAAGGGCACAGGAAGCCTTTCCTAAGATAGTTACTGCTGGAAAGATGACTGCAGAGCCTTCCGGAGAAGCCCTAGTAGCCCTTGCCAAGAGGGCTAAGGCAGGAGACCCACCACTCTGATGGCTTAACCTTAACTAGAAGAGAAAGGAGAAAACAGCAAGCAGGCTCATGCCCACTAACACTCTTCAGATTGCAAGTGGTAGAAAACCCAGCCCCAAGTTCCTTAGGCAAGATGGGAATTTTTGGTTTGTGTAAAAATCCACACATGAGCTCAGCTAGATAGAACAGTTTAATCCAGTGCTCACAGCTCGTCCCTGAGCTCTGTCGCTGTTTGCCTCATCTGGCTGTCAGATTTGTGGTTTCAGCCTTGCACTAACAATTCCAGAGGAAGAGTAAACATGTTGTCTTGGGTATTCGTGGGTTATGTGCCATTCTGGAACTAATCAGTGCAGCCACAGCCATGGGATATGCTATTATTTTAAGTCAGCCAGAGATCCTCTGTACATTGGGGTTGGAGTTGCTTCTATGAGAACCATATGACTAGAGAATGCAAAAAGGTGGTTTTCCAAAAGAAATTCTTTTCCAGAAGAAACTTTGGAAATGGCTATTAGACAGAAATAACAGGTGTTTATTCCAGAGTACTTCTCTGCAGTTCACCAAGAGAATCTTTGGTCTAATGTTATTGGATGTCTCTGGGAATTACAAACAGGGGTTGTTTTCTCCTCTTTTTAAAAAAATATTCTAAGCTGGGTGTAGTGGTGCATGCCTTTAATCCCAGCACTCAGGAGGCAAAGACAGGTGGATCCCTGTGGGTTCAAGGCCAGCCTGGTCTACAAAGTGACTTCCAGGACAGCTGGGGCTGCAGGGAGACCCTGTGTCAAAAATACAAAAAAAATTATTTTATTTTTATTTTTATTTATTTATTTATTAAATTTTAATTTGTTTATTTATGTGTATGAATGTACTGTCTGCATGCAGGTCTGTGCACCCATGTCGTGCAATGCCGCGGAGCTCAGAAGAGGTGTCGGATTCCCCTGGAACTGGAGTTCTCCTGGAATTGGAGTGACAGTTCTCAGCCTACTGCTAGGCCATCTCTCCAGCCCCTTTGTTTTTATTTTTATATGTATGCATATATTGCCTACATGTGTGTAAGTGCACTCATGTCCTGCAGTGCCTGAGGAGGTCAGCATAAGGTGTCAGATCCCCTGGAACTGGAGTTATGGATAGTTGTTAGCCACCATGTGGGTGCTAAGAATTGAACCTGGATCTTGTACAAGAACAGTCAGCATTCTTAACTACTGGGCCATCTCTCCAGTCCTCCTCTTCTATTTTAAAAATGTTTATCTATTATTTTTAAATTTTATGTGTATGAGTGTATTGCCTGCATGTATGTAAACGCACCCATGTCATGCAGTGCCCACAGAGATCAATGAAGAGAGAATCGCATCTCCCGGAACTGGAGTTATGAATGATTGTTAGCTGCCATGTGGGTGCTGGGAATGGAACCCTGATCCTCAGGAAGAGCACTTAACCTCTAGGCCATCTCTCCAGGCCTCTGCTTTTATTAAGGAAAGTTTTTTTTGATATAGAATAAGATTATTAATATGCGGCCCCATACATTTAGATTGCAATCTTTTTTTCTTCTTCTTTTTGAGACGGTCTCCCTTTAGTCCCAGCTGGCCTGGAGCTTGCTTGGTAGACCAGGCTTGCCTTGAACTCAGAGATCTGCCTCTGCCTCCTGAGAGCTGGGATTACAGGCCTGTGCCACCACACCCGGCTTAGATTGCAATCTTTAAATGGGTTGCTTTGAGCTCTACCTTTAGTTGTGAGCGGGAGTTTGGGCACAACAGCCTGCAAATTGGTTTCTATGAAGGATGCTTGTACTCATGGATCATCACTTATAGCTAAAAAAAATGAAAAAAAAAACTGAGAGAAAGATGCAGCACAAGTTATGGCAAAATGCATGATCTTGTGGGTGGGGGTAGGGGGAAGGGAAAGGAAATATGCCTGACTGAATTGGAAAATGATATATGAAATGCACAAGCACCAATAAAAAAATAAAAACAAAAAAACAAATCTCAAAATTTGAAAGATAACCTGAGGGTCTTATAACCTTAAATTTTAGCATATACAAAAAAAAAAAAAAAAAAAAAAAAAAAAAAAAAAAAAAAAACCTTCCTTAATAAAAGCAGGGCCTGGAGAGATGGCCTAGAGTTAGTGCTCTTCCGAGATCAGGTTCCATTCCCAGCACCCACATGGGCAGCTAACAATCATTCATAACTCCAGTTCCGGGAGATGCGATTCTCTCTTCCATTGATCTCTGTGGCACTGCATGACATGGGTGCGTTTACACTACATGCAGGCAATACCACTCATACACATAAATTTAAAAATAATAAACATTTTTTAAAAAAAATAAAAGAGGAGACTGGAGAGATGGCCCAGTAGTTAAGAATGCTGACTGTTCTGTACAAGATCCAGGTTCAATTTTAGCACCCACATGGTGGCTAACAACTATCCATAACTCCAGTTCCAGGGGATCTGACACCTTATGCTGACCTCCTCAGGCACTGCAGGATGAGTGACTTACACACATGTAGGCCAATATATGCATACATATAAAAATAAAACACAAAGGGGCTGGAGAGATGGCCTAGCATAGGCTGAGAACTGTCACTCCAATTCCAGGAGAACTTCCAGTTCCAGGGGAATCCGACCACCTCTTCTTAGCTCCGCGCATTGCACGACATGGGTGCACAGACCTGCATGCGACAGTACATTCATACACTAATAAATAAACAATATTAAAATTTAATAAATAAATAAATAAAAAAAAATAAAAATAATTTTTTTTATTTTTGACACAGGGTTCCCTGCAGCCCCAGCTGTCCTAGAATCACTTGTAGACCAGGCTGCCTTGAACCCACAGGGATCCCACCTGTCTTTGCCTCCTGAGTGCTGGGATTAAAGGCATGCACCCCTACACCCAGCTTAGATATTTTTTAAAAAGAGGAGAAAACAACCCCTGTTTGTAATTCCCAGAGACATCCAATAACATTAGACCAAAGATTCTCTTGGTGAACTGCAGAGAAGTACTCTGGAATAAACACCTGTTATTTCTGTCTAATAGCCATTTCCAAAGTTTCTTCTGGAAAAGAATTTCTTTTGGAAAACCACCTTTTTGCATTCTCTAGTCATATGGTTCTCATAGAAGCAACTCCAACCCCAATGTACAGAGGATCTCTGGCTGACTTAAAATAATAGCATATCCCATGGCTGTGGCTGCACTGATTAGTTCCAGAATGGCACATAACCCACGAATACCCAAGACAACATGTTTACTCTTCCTCTGGAATTGTTAGTGCAAGGCTGAAACCACAAATCTGACAGCCAGATGAGGCAAACAGCGACAGAGCTCAGGGACGAGCTGTGAGCACTGGATTAAACTGTTCTATCTAGCTGAGCTCATGTGTGGATTTTTACACAAACCAAAAATTCCCATCTTGCCTAAGGAACTTGGGGCTGGGTTTTCTACCACTTGCAATCTGAAGAGTGTTAGTGGGCATGAGCCTGCTTGCTGTTTTCTCCTTTCTCTTCTAGTTAAGGTTAAGCCATCAGAGTGGTGGGTCTCCTGCCTTAGCCCTCTTGGCAAGGGCTACTAGGGCTTCTCGGAAGGCTCTGCAGTCATCTTTCCTAGCAGTAACATATCTTAGGAAAGGCTTCCTGTGCCCTTACAATTAAGGACTCTGGCTTAAAACTTGCCCTGTTTGCATCTGTTTCCTATGACAGGAAGGCAAATGCCCAATATGAGATGGCTGGGAGTTTGGGCACAACAGCCTGCAAATTGGTTTCATATGAAGGATGCTTGTACTCATGGATCATCACTTATAGCTAAAAAAAATGAAAAAAAAAACTGAGAGAAAGATGCAGCACAAGTTATGGCAAAATGCATGATCTGTGGGTGGGGGTAGGGGGAAGGGAAAGGAAATATGCCTGATCTGAATTGGAAAATGATATATGAAATGCACAAGCACCAATAAAAAATAAAAAAAAAACAAATCTCAGAAATTTGAAAGATAACCTGAGGGTCTTATAACCTTAAATTTTAGCATATACAAAAAAAAAAAAAAAAAAAAAAAAAAAAAAAAAAAAAAAAACACTTCCTTAATAAAAGCAGGCCGGAGAGATGGCCTAGAGTTAGTGCTCTTCCAGAGTCAGGTTCCATTCCAGCACCCACATGGCAGCTAACAATCATTCATAACTCCAGTTCCGGGAGATGCGATTCTCTCTTCATTGATCTCTGTGGCACTGCATGACATGGGTGCGTTTACCTACATGCAGGCAATACACTCATACACATAAAATTTAAATAATAAAATTTTTTAAAATAAAGAGAGGAGACTGGAGAGATGGCCCAGTAGTTAAGAATGCTGACTGTTCTTGTACAAGATCCAGGTTCAATTTTAGCACCCACATGGTGGCTAACAACTATCCATAACTCCAGTTCCAGGGGATCTGACACCTTATGCTGACCTCCTCCGGCACTGGCAGGAACATGAGTGGACTTACACACATGTAGGCAATATATGCATACATATAAAAATAAAAACAAAGGGGCTGGAGAGATGGCCTAGCATAGGCTGAGAAACTGTCACTCCCAATTCCAGGAGAAACTCCAGTTCCAGGGGAATCCGACACCTCTTCTTAGACTCCGCGCATTGCACGACATGGGTGACAGACCTGCATGCCGACAGTACATTCATACCTAATAAATAAACAAATTAAAATTTAATAAATAAATAAATAAAAAAAAATAAAATAATTTTTTTTGTATTTTTGACACAGGGTCTCCCTGCAGCCCCAGCTGTCCTGAAGTCACTTTGTAGACCAGGCTGCCTGAACCCACAGGGATCCACCTGTCTTTGCCTCCTGAGTGCTGGGATTAAAGGCATGCACCCCTACACCCAGCTTAGATATTTTTTTAAAAAGAGGAGAAAACAACCCCTGTTTGTAATTCCCAGAGACATCCAATAACATTAGACCAAAGATTCTCTTGGTGAACTGCAGAGAAGTACTCTGGAATAAACACCTGTTATTTCTGTCTAATAGCCATTTCCAAAGTTTCTTCTGGAAAAGAATTTCTTTTGGAAAACCACCTTTTTGCATTCTCTAGTCATATGGTTCTCATAGAAGCAACTCCAACCCCAATGTACAGAGGATCTCTGGCTGACTTAAAATAATAGCATATCCCATGGCTGTGGCTGCACTGATTAGTTCCAGAATGGCACATAACCCACGAATACCCAAGACAACATGTTTACTCTTCCTCTGGAATTGTTAGTGCAAGGCTGAAACCACAAATCTGACAGCCAGATGAGGCAAACAGCGACAGAGCTCAGGGACGAGCTGTGAGCACTGGATTAAACTGTTCTATCTAGCTGAGCTCATGTGTGGATTTTTACACAAACCAAAAATTCCCATCTTGCCTAAGGAACTTGGGGCTGGGTTTTCTACCACTTGCAATCTGAAGAGTGTTAGTGGGCATGAGCCTGCTTGCTGTTTTCTCCTTTCTCTTCTAGTTAAGGTTAAGCCATCAGAGTGGTGGGTCTCCTGCCTTAGCCCTCTTGGCAAGGGCTACTAGGGCTTCTCCGGAAGGCTCTGCAGTCATCTTTCCAGCAGTAACTATCTTAGGAAAGGCTTCCTGTGCCCTTACAATTAAGGACTCTGGCTTAAAACTTGCCCTGTTTGCATCTGTTTCCTATGACAGGAAGGCAAATGCCCAATATGAGATGGCTNTACAGCCCCACCATCCAGTGGGGGGTGACAGGTTGTTTGTTCAATCAAGTTGATCAAATGAGTGTCCAGACTACATTGCTGTAGTTTCACCATTCACCCCAATCGCAGCCCTTACATTCTACCACGCCCCCTCTTCCGCAGGTTGTTCCCTAGGCTTAGAAAAGGGGCACAGGTGGATGAGAGGTAAAACAGTCCACTCTCTCTGGAGCTGTTGACTTGGACTCTGGTCAATTCTGGCTGTTTCCTTTCATGGGCTGACAGTTTGTCCAGGAATAACCTTTCGATCCTACTAATGAAGCACAAGCAATTAGATATATAGGTATTTAAACAGCACTAATAGTTATGGTTGGTTACTTTGGTATAGACACATATGTTTGGATGATATGTTAATCCATGAATTACATTTTTTCCTGTTAAATATGACAGGGTCTTACTGTGGCTTATAACATCTCCTAACCTGTAGAGGATGTAAGCTTATGGCATCAGCCATGGGTTATTCCTCCAAGGAGAGAGCCAATAGCCAATTAGGTTTGGGATATACAGGCATATGGCTGCCTCTGCTGCACAGTATTTCCAGACAGGTGAGGTGTAGCTGGTGCTGACGGTGGAGTCTTGCTTGACTCAGGGAGACCCGTATTTGCTTTTTTGATCTGTCCCTTGTGCCAATTCATCCATTAAGCAAATATTTACCAAGTGTACACTGTACTAAGGCTACTGGATTCTAGGGATATAGTGGTGAACAAGAGAACTAGTTGTGTCTTATGGGCTACCAAAGTAGAGCATCAGTTTCCCCATGGAGCTGCTGTGTGGGTACCTTATGTCTTATGGTCCAGGATCTCTGATTTCCTTTGGACTCTGCCTGTACTCAACATCTTATTGGCTTTGTCCTTTTCTTTCCTTTCTGCACAGCATGGCAGAGACTGCCATATGTCACATATGTGTAAAGTGCCCTGCTGATTGGTGGCATTTGTCACAATGGTCATGAATTATTTGTATGTTTCAGATAAGGGTAGGGACTGTGACTATCTTATTCATCATTCTTTTCTCTTTCATAACATGGTTCCTGGAACATACTAGGTATCCTAATGTGTGAAAGAGTCATTATATGGTCAAGGCCAGTGAGCCTGCTTAAGGTGAGGGAACAGCGAAAGAAAGCACAATGTAGCTGGGTGTGGTGGTGCACATATACCATCTCAGCACTTGGGAGGCACAGGCAGAGGCAGGCTGATCTCTGTGAGATACAGGTCAGTTGGGGATACCAGGAGACCCAGCTTCAGAAAACACAACAAATCAAAATACCAAAAAATAAAAGCTACAGTACAAAAATATCTTGAGACAGTAGCTACGTGTCAGTCTTTTGATGATTGCTGTAGTAAAATACCCAGTATCCCTTGACTATATAACGGAAATTTATTTTCTTGCAACTTTAAAGGTTATGAAGTCTGGCATCAGGGTGCTGCTCAGTAGCAGTCTGGAGTCTGATGAGGAGCCTGTCCTTGACTTGTAAACAGTCAGCCTCTCCTCGTGTCCTCATGTTGACAGAAGGAGGGGAGTTCTCTGCTGTCCTCCAAACAAGCAAATAAAACCCCAAACGACAACAAAAACCCACTCACATTTCTCGCTTTGGATCCTACTCTTAAAATTTATTATTTTATTATTTATTTATTTATTTATTTATTTATTTATTTATTTATTTATATGAATGTACTGTCTGCATGTAGGTCTGTGTACCCGTGTCGTGCAATGCTGAGGAGGTCAGAAGAGGGCGCCGGACTCCAGTCCTACTCTTAAAACTTCACTGGTCTTAATTGTCTTTCTGTAGGTCATTTCTCCAAAATTAGGTCTTTAAACTAGGAATTTACAGGCAAGGGCCACAAGTCCATAGAAGGGTGGCTGCCCTGTGAGCACAGCTCTTGAGCTCCCCCGGGTACTTTCTTTAGTGCCAGCCTATTTAGTTCTTTGCATGTTTCTGTCTGGCGCAGGCCAGTCGATAATACCCTGGACTGCACTTGAGTGTCTGTCTTCTCGTTAAAATCCAAGCACATCTGCACAAGGCCCAAGGAGAGAAAGAAGCTCCTCCCTCCTGTTCCAAGGTTGGCTTTTTACGTCTGTTTTTTCCTTCAAGTCTATCACGTCCATTAATTGTATCTACCCCTTTAGCAGAATTTGTCCTCAGTCCATAGGCCCTGTATCAGTCACTTTTCTGTTGCTGTGACAGAATCACCACGGCCAAGGGAGCTTATTAAAAGGAAGGGTTTATTTGAACTTACTGTTGATGGTTCCTGGAAATTAGAGTCTATCCTGGTGGGGAGGCATGGTGGCAGGAGCTGGAACATCTGAGACCTCCCAAAACAGTGCCACCAACTGGGGACAAAAATGTCTGAATACTTGAAGCCTATGGGGGACATTCTCATTCAAACCACCACAGGCTCCTTTCCCCAAAGAGAAAAAAGGCTCTACCAACCACTCAAGGGCTAGGGAGATGGTTCAGTGCTTGGTGCTCAAGTCATGACCTTTGAACCCTAACACGCATGTGAAAGAGCTGAATGTGGCAGTGTGCACGTGTACTCCCAGTGCTGGGGAGAGGGAGCTAGGGCATCCCAGGAACTTGCTGGCCAGTTAGTCTACCTGAATCAGTGAGGTCCAGCTTCACTGAGAAGCCCTGTCTGAGAAAGTAAGGTGCAGAGAGATGGAGGTAGACACTGGACATTGACCCTGTCTCTACATACATGCTCACCCAAGGCATGTGCACCCTCTCATGCAAACATGTATGTATACATATACACAAACATGCGCACTCACACACATGATCAGTTTAAACTCAACCTCAAATGCGAATCATTGCTATTAAAGAACCAATGCTTATATTTTAAATTTGCAACACCTGTACTTAGGTTATTTTGTATTTTTTTCTAAGAGAAATTAGTAGGTGTAACAAAAGGTCTGTTTTTTCCCCTTTAAAACAGAGTGTTCACTCCAAAGAGAATTCAAGCTTCTTTATCTTCAAGGAGAGAACTACTTCCAGCTCTGAAATGATATTTCCCTTTTGATTATACCTCTTATTAGATTTGACCGTCAGGTATTAGGTAATCTTAGCATAATGACTTGCCTGGGACTAGTACTGCATAGCATATCAACAGAGCATGCTATATTTTGTGTATTGTTGAGAATTTCACATATGTGTATAATATGTTTTGGTCAAATCCACCACTGCTCTCTCCTCTCCAATTCCTTTCCTATAGTACCCACCCCTCCCTTCCCCCAACTTCATGTGCACTGGTTTTTTAAACCCAGTAAGTCAACTTAGTGCTGCCTGTATGTGCAGGGTTTTCGGGCCATCTACTGGAGCATGGGGAGCCTCTCAGGGGCCACATCCCTGAAGAAAACTCACCCCACAACCCTAGCAGCCATCAATTGACAATAGCTCCTCAGCTAGGGGTAGAATATCATAAATCTCCTCCCTCTCAAGCTGGGATTTGGGTAGGCTGATCTTATGGTTTGATCTTGTGCAGGTTTGGAGCATAGCTTGATATCTTACTCTCTGAAGCTGGACCTCTATATCTTTGAACCACTATGACAGGAGTGACAGGCAAAATCCTTCTCCTAAAGCCACCAGAGAACTCACTATTAGTGTAGGTATAGTACCAATAATACTATATACTATATACATCTATATATATATATGACAGATGGAAATAGGAAAAATATTTGATATGTCCTTTCTTTTTTGGTCTTTTCGAGGCAGGATATCCCTTTAGTTCCAGCTGGCCTGGAGCTCACTGTGTAGACCAGGCTGGCCTTGAACTCACAGGCGTGCACCACCACACCTGGTCACTTTGTTTTAAAAACCCTCTTTATGTCACAAAGTAGTAATTAATGAACTGATTCCTGAACTATCCTTGGGATAGCCTTGAATATCAGTAAAGTCATCAAATATTATGTATCAGGTTGTCCAATTTTTTTTAGTAGTGGAAAATAACATCTCTTGAAGGGAAAAATGCATTTTTAAAAGTGTTTTTCCTTTTCCACTGATTGATTGGTTTAGAATTTCTGTGGAAGTGTTCCAAAGTTCAAAGACAAAACCACCTACACTATTAAAAGCTTAAAAACAAGAAATAAGAGTAGAAGATAATTTCCCAAACTGGCTGCATCTGGGTATTCCTTTCAGCAATAGAAATAAAAAGAGCAAATAACACTTTTACAGAACTTTAGAGTTTACAAAATATTTGGTGGATTGCCACTAGGTCCATTTTAGGGAGATCATTGTATTAGTTCTCTAGATGAGCAGAATATATAATATGTAATTTACATCACATAAAATTATAAAAAGAGATTTATTAGCTTACTGTTGGAGGCTAGATACTACAGTAATGCCCATCTTAAGTTAGGGAGGCAGAGAACTGAGTAGTTACTCTGTCCAAGAAGCTAGAAGCTCCAGGGTAAGGGGAACCAATAATGCAGTCCCAGTCCAACGGATGCGAGGCTGTCGAAGAAAATTTTCCTTCCCAGGAGAGCAGTGAGCACATGCTCACTCAACAGCAGGGTGATTCAGCAGCCACCATGGGCCCGGCCTCCTCCCCTGCCCCATGAACCTGAAGATGGATGAAAGAACACTCTCCGAAAGCTTCAGTTCAGGGAAGTTTGGCTAGTTTAATGGGTTTTCCTGCAAAACAAATGAGGGAAATCATTGCTTACAAGGTCCCTTTGGCTCCACCTCTCATGTTTATCCTGGGTCAGTCCCCAGGAGTTCCCCACAACATGGTGCTGGAAAGAGCGAGCCAACACTAGCACTCAAGGCTTATAAGCCCTTAGTCCCTCCCCCTAAGTGAGCTGGCGGGTTGGGAGGGGTGGCTGGATCCGTGGCTTCATCTCTCCTTAGAAGCACCATTTCTGTGAGGCATCTAATGTCTGATGTCTGATGTCTGACGGCCAGGGTCAGTGTGTTCAGAACATAATCTAATTTGTTCCACACAGGCAACGTGTGGCATGGTCAGAGTTCCTAATCGCAGCCCATAGAGGGTGGAACATAGCTTGTGAGGGTGAAGCTTAACTTGCAGTAGAAACTCCAGGACTTTGAAAATAGCAAGAATATGGAGCATATGCTGAGGAGAGTGGCAGAAGACTAGTAGAGTTAGTCTAAAAGACAGGCCATGTGGGCAATACTATAGGGGCCAGGTGCCTAAACCTGTTGGAGTTTACATCATGACATCACCTGGGCCAATGTCATGGAGCTATGGGGCTTAGTGTGTGCTCTGCTCAGGCTGGCCTTGCTTCTGTCCAGTCATTCTTCAGTATTTCTCACTCCTTCCTTCTGGAGTGGGAATAATTATTCTATGTCATTAGATCATGGAAGTATGTAACTTATTTTTTTAAAATTTTATAGAGTCTCAGTGTTAAGAGTTTGCCATGGGTTTCAGAAGAGATTTTGAACTTCTGAACAATGCTAGCTCTGTTAAAATTCTGGAGATTCTTGGAGATAGACTAAATGCATTTTGTGTTGAGATGCTCCAGCTTATGGGGGGCAGGAGAAGAATGTTATTATTTGAATATGAACTCCACTGGCTCATTGGCTGAAACTCATTTTTAACTGCTGGTAGGACTGTTGTGGGAAGCACTGGAAACTTTAGAAGTTTCTAAACTTTTTCTAGCCACAGGAAGGAGGCCCCAGGGCCCTACGGGCTTTGTGACTGACTATATGTTGCTCTGGCCGCATCTCATATTTTCTCTCCTTGGCTCTCATGATGTGAGCTGCTCCAGTCTGCCACTCCCTTCCTGCCACAGTGGACTGATACCTCTAAAACCGTGAGCCTCCTTTAAGTTATTTATGTCTGATATTTTGTCACAGCAACATTTGCTCCAGTCAGAGCTAATTTCAAATCTCACAGTTAAAAGAATCAGTGGGGTTTGTGGTGGGGTAGTCCAGTGTTGCTTCAGCTTCTGTTAAGTTATTGCCCTCTCTCTGCCCTGCCGTGATCTCACTCTGAGATCAAAAAAGGATGAGGGAATCTTTGTTACCAATCCAGAGCTACCTTTATGCCTCAAAATTGCGACCTCACGTCACTGCACTTACAGGTACATCCTGGTTCACAATTAGCCAGCCAGTGGATATTTGCCAGTAAGCACACATTTGATGTCACTGGATCTTGTATTTTTCCATTACTCAGCTCAGGTTCACGGCTGGCAAATACTGAACTTGGCAAGCTTAGCAATCTGGAATCAGGAAATCCGTTCCTGGGTGGGTCAAGGGAAGTTTCAAGACCTGTGACCACTAACTAACCTTTGTGAAGTGATGAGGAGCTAGATATGACCAATTTCTCTCTGTGGACATTCTTCCAGGACTACTACTGGGATCATAGCTCACGAATATCCACTAAGAACATCAGAGAACTTGTGCTTTCTATTCCCTGGGCCAACTACTCTGAGAAAAGCTGTTCTTCCCTTTGGGATTCAGCCAACGGAACCTTCTTCATGACCTCTGGTTTCCTGTTGCTGAGGTGATAGGAATGCTCAGGGTTATGGAGAGTTCATCAGGCCTGTACAGAAAACAAGGCTTATGTCTTGTTCAGAGAACAGATCGCCGGCCCTCACCCTCACAAGTAGTGGTGAGAGTTTTCCTGATGTAATTTCCCCACTTGCCATTTATTCCATTAGGATGGTGACTTTAATGCCTTCTCATCTTCTGTTCTGCTTTTTTAACTGAACTGGATTTTGTATAGATCTATTCAGACAAGTATTCTAGCATCTCTCTTCATACATCTGCTTCTTTCTTCATATATCTGCTTGCCAGAAAATGTATTTTCTCTGTTGGAATTCTCCTTTTTCGGAAAAAAAATCTCTTATATTTGGTTCCAGTTTAAGCTTTGAGCATGTTTGGCTCTTCGTTAATTATTTTCTTTTAGAAATATATACCTATGTGTCTGTTATCAAGGAACTTTCATCCTTATTTTTCCCAAGGGAAGACAAGCAAAAAAAGGGAGTGAAAAGAAAATGGGACATCTCAACGCACCTGTGTTCTTGGTTTCTTTTCTCAATGACTAAAATCTTCATAGGTTGCAAACTCGGACAGTTGGACTAAGGAGTCCACCCGGTGTTTTAAACTCATTTTCTTGGGTCTACTTTGGTCATCCTCAACTTTTCTGTCATTTCCCTGGGATACCTAGGATCAGTTTTGTCTTTCATTGGGTGATCTACATATTTCTCTTCTTTTCCTGACACTTGACAAGTAACATTGGACCTATAAGAGGATGAAGCTTGAGGACACAAATGCCCCTTCTTTTCTCTTGAAGTCTTGAATCAGGTTGACCACTCTGTTCACAATTCTACCATTTTCTTTCATTAACATCCTCTATATTTAATGATGCTCCATACCAGTGGGGATGACAATGTGCTGGACTATTATGGAGAAACCTGTGTATCACATCCATCAGCGTTTGAGCTACCTCAATTTGCAGGGTTGGATAGCTTTTTATTTTTTTTTAATTGACCAATGCTTCTCTCCATGGCACTTTATTTTGTTCTGTGACTAGTTCCTTCACAGGAAGAGGCAAGTTGTGATGACATCACCATCATCATTATTGCTGCCCTACTGCTGTTGCTCTTTTCATTCTTGCTCCTCTGAGTTTGAAGTATCTAGTCACTGCACATTCAGAAACTTTTTCCTGTTGCCAAATTTTTCATAACTTTCACACTGAGCTTTGTGATGCCATATGCAGTGGGGACCTACAGTTTAAGATGCTGGGCTCTTATTTCCCCTGCGGAACAATGATACTTTTACTGACTTTGCCTTTATAAATCAACCCTGAGAACTAGCACGGACCCACAGCCTGAAAACTACACCATGGTGATGAGCCCCCTCCCCGACTTACTGAGATTTTACTTCCTCCTCTATCTATCATGTTATATACCCTTCTTTTTTTTTTTTTTTTTTTTTTTTTTTTTAAGACCTGGTTTCTCCCTTTGCTCTGGCTGTCTCTGGACTCCACTCTGAGACCAGGCTGCCTGAAACTCACAAAGCTCCACCTGCCTCTGCCTCCTGAGTGCTAGGATCTAATGCATGCGCCACCACGCCCAGGCTGTTATATACACTTTGAGACCATCTTTACTATGATCATCAGTAGCATCCTCATGGGACCTTTACCTTTTGAGCAACATGGTGCTAGAGTGTGGAAATAAATGTCTGGTGGGCACAGGTCTGGTAGCAGAATAATTTGGAGGTCGTTGCTTTGATCAGTACAAACACTGAAAACTGAGTATGTCCACCAGTATTAGATTATAACAACAAAGTTTTCTTAGCTGAGACTTCTTCTAATCGTTCTCCTCTATAATGTGAAGGTTCACTTGAAGCTTTTTTTTTTTTTTTTTGGTCTTTTCAAGACAGGGTCTCCCTGTAGCCCCAGCTGTCCTGGAACTCACCTTGTAGACCAGGCTGGCCTTGAACTCACAAAGATCCATCTGTCTCTGCCTCCCAAGTGCTAGGATTAAAGGCGTGCGCCACCACACCCGGCTCACTTGAAGCTTTTTAAGAACAGCCACTTGTCCATGATCAGAACATAGCTAACATATTGTGGATTATTAGAATGATCCTTGCTTTTACTTTTGCTGCTGGCTAAACCTGGGTTAGGACACAGAGGCTGAAAGGAAAGAGGCACAGGCATTAATGAGGACAGGTTAGGGCAGGTATGTATGCAAGAGGCAAATACAACATTTTGAGGATTATACATTGTGATGGGAGGTTGAGTAGGCTCTAGCATCAGTGTGCCTGGGTTCAAATTCTGGTTCTTCCATTTGAGGAAGTCCTTGGGCAACTTTGGAAGCTTCTTTTCCTTACCTTCAAAAGGAAGATTAGTATTTCTCTTCCAGGACTATTTAAAGATTAAATTAATTAATATACACCCCAGTTGTGGATGTCATGTAGCGGGGCCTTCATTTGTCAATGGTCAATATTTGATTAAAACATTTGAATATTACATCTACTTCTTTGTGTATGTTTCTTTAGTAATTCAAGCTGAGATCACATGTTGAAGATAGTTTGGAAACAAAATAAAAACTAAGGGAAATACCAATTTAGAGATTAAGATTGTAAGTCCAGATGAAAAAGAAGTATTTTGAAACTCCAGTTAAGGACTAGAGTTCAGATTATGACTCTTCCTAAATTAATGTTGAGTAGCTCTCTTCAAAACCGAGCCCTCTAAGAGGCCCATTTGAGAGTCTTCCACTTTGCCTTCCCAGACCTCATTTCCATCACTCTTTACCTTGTTGAAGTCAAGTGAAGAAGAAGAGTGTGGATCAGCAGAAATATGTATTCTTTGCAGAAAATCTTAAAAGTTCCCATGCTAGCCCCAAGAAGTTCATAATGATTCATGTATATTATTTATATGCATGTACTTTACATAGTGTAACAAAATAACTCTCAGTTATCCACATGGTGGTTACTTATTTCAGTTTCTAAATTTTTAGTATATTTTAAATTTATTCTTGGACAATTTCACATGTGTACACAATATATCTTGATCATATCCACCCCAATACCCCGTCCTGTTTCCTCTGCCTCTCCCACATGTCTCCGTCGCTTTTTTTTTTTTTTTTTGTGTTGAGTCCAATTAGTTTGCATGTGCCTGGATATGGAGCCATCCACTAAAGCATGGACAATCTACCAATGAACATATGCCCAAAGAAAATGATTCTCTTTTTCTCAGAAGCCATCAATTGCCAATAGCTTTTCAGTTAGAGGAAGAGCCTCCTGCCCCTCTTCCCTCCATGATGAAATGCTGACTGGCTTGATCTCATACAGGCCTTGTGCAGGCAGGTAGCCATAGCTGTTGTGAGTTCATGAGTCTAGCAAACATGTCCGCTCCAGAAGACAGCCTCTTACCGCACTCCTCCTCACCCTCTGGCTCTCACATTCTGTCTACTTTTCTATGATGTTTCTGGAGTCTTGAGGGGTTGATACAAATGTTCCATTTAGGGCTGAGCACTCAACAGCCACTTATTCTCACCACTTTTGTTATAGAGGGAGTTTATTTCATGGTACTTGGGCTAACCCAGCTAGCTGGGCTGACCCAGGGATTGTTCCATACAGGAGTCAGCAGCTGGACTGAGTCTTTGGGGGCTTTTATACCCCTGTGACAAATGCAAGCAAAGAGCACATAACACTTCAGTGGTAATCAAGTAAGTGACTCACAGATAACATGGGATCGCAAAGGCTCCAGGAATGTGACATCCTGGTTAAACAAAGACTTCTGTCCTGGGTAGCCTCAGGGGTAGAGGGGAAGACTTCAGTCTGCATATCTATCTCTTTTTCTATCTTATCTTCTGTCTTAGAGCTTTTCCTGTTCCAAAGTTCTTCATTACCGAATTACTACAAGGTCTTTTCGTAACCAAGTCCATTTCCATTATACTTTGCCCAGTTATGAGTCTTTGCATTGACTACTGCCCAGTGCAAGAAGCAGCTTCTCTGCCCATGGTTGAGAGTACCACTAATTTATAAGTATAAACAACTATTTAGAAGACACTTTGGCATGTCCATTTAGCAAAATGGCAGTAATAGTTTCCTCTCTAGGGCCCATGATCTTGAAAGGTATGGGCTTGCTTCTTTGCTTGGAATTTTTATTTAATCAGTCATACTTTTTCAATTGAAGGGTCTGTGATGTTCAAGTGGGTCTTGGATATAGTAGAGTTGAGGTGCATAGTTCAGAAAATAGCTCCTCAGATCAGGAGCCAAGGGTACCTGATGGAGACTCTGGATTATTCCCTGAGTAGTATATTAACTGAGAGGGCAACCACAGCTTTGTATATCAGCACTGTGCAAATGTTATACTAGCATATTAACAACAAAGGCCCCTTTGACTTTAATAACTGTTGGAGAATAAACAATCAAGGAGAGTATGGAGTATACTCAGATTTTAGTTAATAGGGTTAAGATTGGGAGGGAATTGAGGAGGATGAGGATGAAGATAAGGATTAGATGGACTGTCATAAGAAAAAAGTAATTGAATGGTGAAGTAGCTGGGAGGGGAAAGCTGGGATACTGTTAGTGTCCACAGGACTCAGAAATCGTTAAAGCTATAGAATGTTGTAATTAAGAGATGAAAAGAGGAGAGGGAAAGGAGGAGGGAAAGAGACTTGGGAATAAGAGTGGGGGAGTGGATGAGATACAGGTGATAGAAAGAGCGTCTTGTCTAGGCCAGGTGAAGAAACATGCACATCGACCCCAAAACCTAACTGAACAATGTACAGACAAAATCTAAACCATATTGAGACTTATATGCAAGAGTGGAGATTAAACAATAGAAAGTAAGAAAGGAAAAAGGTACCTGTGTATACTGGCACATCTACACGGAGACCAAAGGCCAAAGTCTTAGACCCCTCTGGCTCTAGCGGCTCTGCTCAGTGCTGTAGGGGAAGCGGGGAGGGGGAGCGGTTGGTCTCTGTGGCTTCCAAGTTCTGTGAGGTCTGTGAGGAGGGGAGGTCCTTTTCTGGTAGTTCCTCAGGCCTATGTGCTTCCCTGTGGCCTCTTTAGGGTTCACACAAAGAGAAGTAGTTCCCTTGGAATTTCTACTGTCCTCTTCCAGAGCTTAATTCTGTCCTTCGGTGTCCATTCCAGAGGGCCGGCAGCAGGGCTCAAATTCTGAGCTCTACCCCTTAATTTCCTGCAGAGATGTCTCCTGGCTTAGTAGGTTTCTATCTCTTGTACAGTAAGAGGTTACTGTGTAATGTCTTGGCTATTTTCTTTTAAAAAATATTTTGCCAACACCATTTACTGAAGATGCTGTCTTTCTTCTATTGAGTACTCTTGGCCCCTTTGTCGAATATTAGGTGGGTGAAATCGCATGTGCTCAAGTTTGGACCTTCAATTTTTTTCCCATTGATCTACAGGTCTGTTTTTGTGCCAATACCAGGCTGTTTTTATGAATATAGCCCTGTAATATAGTTTGAAGTCTGGTATAGTAATCCCCTCCTGCATTGCTCTTTTTGCTCAGGGTTGCTTTGGCTATGTAGGGTCTTTTGTTTTTCCAAATGAACTTTAGGATGTTTTTTCCTAGGTCTGTGAAGAAGCTCATGGGGATTTTAATTGGGATTGCATTGAATCTGTATATTACTTTGGGCAGGATGGTCACTTTTAATATATTAATTCTTCCAATCCATGAGCATGGGAAGTCCTTCCATCTTCTGGTGTCTTCCTCACTCTCCTTCTTCAGGGATTTAAAATTTTCATTGTAAAGATTTTTAGTGTCTTTGGTCAGGTTTTTTTCCTAGATATTTTATTTTATTTTTTTGAGGCTATTGTGAATGGGAAGGTCTCCTTGTATTCCTTCTCCAACTGCTTGTTATTGGTATAAAGAAAGGCTACTGATTTTTCTAGGTTAATTTTGTATCCTGCCACTTTACTGATGCAGTTAATAGTTGTAGAAGAATAAAATTAAACCCCTACCTCTCACCCTGTACAAAAATCAACTCCAAATTGATCAGAGACTTCAGTGTGAAACCCAAAACTCTGAAAAATGATAGAAGAAAATGTTGGCAGTAACCCATAAGACACAGGTGTAGGAAAAGACTTTCTAAATCAGACAGCAGCTGTGCAGAAAATAAGGACAACAATTGACAAGTGGGACCTTATTAAACTCAAAAACTTCTGTACAGCAAAAGAAACAATCAAATAAATGAAGAGAAAACCCACAAAGTGGGAGGAAACCTTCACTGCTGATACATCTGACAGAGCATTATCATCCAGAGTATAAAAACTACTCAAAAAACAAAGGAACAAGAAAACAAATGACCCACTCAAAAGATGGAGTAAAGAGCTGAACAAAGACTTTACAAATGAGGAAGTAAAGATGGCTGAGAAACATCTTAAAACGTGTTCAACATCGCTAATAATTAAGGAAATGCAAACTAAAACCACTTTAAGAGTTCATCTTACCCCAGTAAGACTGGCTATGGTCAAGAAAACAAAGGATACCAAATGCTAGAGAGGTTGTGGGGAAAGGGGAACACTCATCCACTGCTGGTGGGAATGCAAACTTATGTAACCTCTATGGAAAGCAGTGCGGAGAACTCTTAAAAGACTAAAAATGAGCCTACCACCTGACCCAGTCATATCACTCCTGGGTATATACCCACAAGAATCATCATGTCACAGAGATACATGTGCAACCATGTTTATTGCAGCTTTCTTCACAACAGCGAAGAGCTGGAAGCAACCCAAGTGCCCCTCAACCAGTGAGTGGATAAAGAAAATGTGGTACATCTACACAATGGAGTTCTATGCAGTGGTAAAGAAAGATGACATCATGAATTTTCAGGTAAATTCATGGAACTAGAAGCCATTATGCTAAGTGTAGTAACACAGTCCCAGAAAAACAAATGACATATGATGTCCCTCATTTGTGGGTCTTAGCACCAAATCTCTATTTGTAAGGCAAACTGAATAATTCTTTTTTTCTTTCTTTTTTTATAAATACAATACCTGATGTTACTCATTAACTTGCTATATAATGTAGGAATGTAAAGTAATAGTTTTTCTTTTCGTGCATATAACTCTACTGTCAAAATGTGAATATCTAAACATGTTTTGGAATTAACTTATAGAGGTTATAATTTTGGTATATGTGAAGTGTGTATATATGCATATTTTGGAGCAATACAAATTGGAAGGAACAACGACAACAACAACAAAACTGGGTCAAGAAACTGACTTAAACAGTAAACTTCTGCCCCAAACAGTAAACTTCTGCATTGAAATTTTAAAAAGATAGAAAAAGATGCAAGACATGTATGGGAGAATGCATGAGCTCTGGCATTGTGGGGGCAAGGAAGGGTCTAAATTTTGTCAAGAAATGTTATATGAAATGCACAAAACTTTAATAAAAAATTAAAACGTATTTTATTTATTGTTTTAATTTTTTTGTGTATAAGAGTAATACTTGCATGCATGTAAGTGTACCTGTGCTGTGCAATGCTCACAGAGGCTAGAAGAAGGTGTCAGATCCCCTAGGACTGGAGATATGGACTATTGTTAGCTGCCATGTGGATACTGGGATTCAAACCTACATCTTCTGCAAAAACTGCCAGTTCTCTTAACTGCTGAACCATCTCTCCAGCCCCCTTGTCTGTTTTCTTTTTTTCTTTTATTTTCTTGAGACAGGGTCTCCCTGTATCCCCAGCAGGCCTTGAACTCACTATGTAGACCAGGCTAGCCTTGAACTCACAGAGGGCCACCTGCCTTTGCCTCCTGAATGCTAGGATTAAAGACATGTACTACTATACCCAGCCTTTGGCTGTTTTTTCACCAAGCTTCAGTGGTAAGACCTGCCACCAAGGAGTCAGTTCCTCATGTTGATCATTATACTAACCCAAGGTTCTGGGAGAAATTCACAGAAGAGCTCAGGTGTGGTCGTGGCTTATTCATCTCCCCTTAACAGTCCACACTAGGTGCTTCTGGCTGTAGCATTGTCTTCTATAAATGAAGCAGAACTGTTCTTGATGCTTCGTCTCGGTCTCTCTTCTGGTTACCCTCTGCTTTTCTGACCTTCATTCCTTTTCTCATCTAAGCTTGCCTTTTCTGAGCTCCATTTCTTCAAAGTGAGGAGTCACTGGTTTTTAGCAAAACTAGGTCCTGGGTGCTGGTTTCCCAAATAATCACAAATCTTTGTAATAAGCTTTCCAGGCATTTGTTATTCTAATTTCTTAGAGAAAGATCTGAAGTTCAGATAAAAGCTTTGTCTAAGGACATAGAGCCTAGACAGAAATCCAGGTTCCAAAATTCCATTCCATTACTTAATCAAGGAACTAATTATTAATTAAGTTTTTTTTTTTTTTTTTTTTCTTTTTGAGACAGGGTCTCCCTATAGCTCCAGCTGTCCTGGAACTCACTCTGTAGACCAGGCTGGCCTTGAACTCACAGAGATCCGCCTGCCTCTGCCTCCCAAGTGCCAGGATTAAAGATGTGCGCCACCACTCCCAGCTTTAAGTCTTTTTTTGAGACAGGGTCTCCCTGTAGCCCCAGCTGTCCTGGAACTCCCTCTGTAGACCAGGCTGGCCTCGAACTCACAAAGATCCACCTGCTTCTGCCTCCCAAGTGCTAGGATTAAAGGCGTGCGCCACCACGCCCGGCACCTTTATTTTTTTAAGCCTCCCCTTTTACATTCTATCAGTCTCTTTTTTTCTTTTTCTCCAACATTCTTCCTTTTCTTTCCCTTTCTTCTGGCTCTTTATCATTTTTATTTTCCCCTCTTTTGTGTTTGTAAGCTTTTTTTCTTTTCTACCCTTTACCCGTTCCACCTTTCCCTTAAAGTTCTCATGAACACAGCATTTTGCTTTTCCTTTGTTTTCTTTTCTTCAGTCTTTCTTATGCTGTGATTGTAGGCTGAGCCAACATGTCTGGCACAGTTTACCTCTTGGGTTCCATCATGTGCACTGTTTTGCAGGTATCAGTGGTTGTTGGTGGCTGAGAGTTGTCCTATCATCCAAAATATTCACTGCTTTCCAACTCAGTGATTTCAGTAATCTGAGGTAATTTAAGAAGCTCATTAGTTTTGTGAGGGAGATGATAGCTGAGGTTTGGCTATTCCTTGCAGTTCACTGTTTGAGTGGCAGTTACTTGTAAGGCTGGCTTTTGCTAGGAAAAGGATACCAAAGCTGGTTTCAAAGTTTACTAGTGCACTGGGACCTTCTAGAAGGAACTTGAAACCCCTTCCTGGGGTGAACAGGGAGACTTCGCTGTTCACAAGTGGAAAAGCAACACTTAAAATCCCCCCTTTATTAGATGATTTATTATTGTCATCATCATTATTATTTGTTGGCTTATTTTTCCATATATTCTTCAGTCAGTGGTATTCAGCAGCATACTACTAACAGTGCAAAACCAGAACCATATGCTATTATAGTGTTGCTGAGCCACAGTGGTTACTTTAGTTACACCACATTTCTTGGGTGGTTTGACATGAAGCCAAGGACTAACATACCAATAAACAAGCTCTGGAGCACTTTTTATTCTTGTGTTAGTTAGGAAAAAGGCTTATCTTTTTGGCTAAATTCTAGACAAGAGCTGGGTAACAGTGTAAAAACAGACCTGCACAAAATAATCATTTTATTACTTTATTTTTATATTTTATAGTGTCTCAATGCATATATTATCACATGTTCTTTTCTTGCATGTGTATTTATAGATATGTGTTCACTTTTAGGTTGATGTCTATGTGATTCCTTTTAGAAGAATCCCGTGGGGCCATAGTTTTGGTCTTTTCTGAGTAAAGACTCATGACTGGGCATCCCTCTTGGGGATCCTGGAAGTTCTACTTGTGAGGTTGGTGCAAACACGATGGCTTCTGGAGGGAAGGAAGCTTTTAAGACCATGCATCCTTGAATGTGTAGAGCCTTCATTGCATTGTTCCGGGGCTGTCAGGGGAGGCCAGATACATGGTTCCTGGAGTCTATTCCTGCACAGATTGTTGCACAGTTGCTGAATAAGAGGAATGCCCGATGCTGCACTCTAGCAAGCTCTGAGTCTCCTAGTAGCAGTGATCACCCTGTGCACCTGAGTGTTCCATTCAGCTTAAAAGACCTGTTGATGGTATGGCAGACACCATGTGAAATGCAGCCCGAGAAGGATCAGATTCCTTGCTGGTTCCCATCATGGGGTGGACACTCAGTAACTGTACATTATACCAGTTCCCTTTTCTCTCTGAGCACCTCTTGCAGTAGTTGTGGCCATTTGTTGGAACTTTAATCTATGTAATGCAGGTGGAAATAGCTGGCTCTTTATACCAGATTCTATGTCATCTCCCACCTTTCTTCTCCAATTGATAAAAAAATTCCAAGGACTCAGGTGCTAGAGGAAGATGCAACCTCCATGTAGAGTCCCTAACATGATTAGTGACAATTAAGAGCATCCACTGAGGCTTCAAGTGAATAAGAGCTGCACAGCTATTGTATTAAACAAGGCCACTCAGGGGTTACTTGAAATCCATTAGAGCTTTCCTAGCTAGCACATACTGCTCAGATCCAAGCCTTCTCTTTTTGAACACTAGGAAGGGTGAGCCTGCTGTATTTCAGAAGTGACTTCAAGATTTAAAAAATTATTTTTTCATTTTATTTATTTATTTACTTAGTGTGTGTGTGTGTGTGTGTGTGTGTGTGTGTGTGTGTGTGTAAGCGCAGGGTGCCCACAGGGCCCAGGAGGGGGCATCAATTCTCTTGGAGCTGGAGTTATAACATTTGTGGATGTCTTGGTCACATCTGGTCCTCATGATTGAGCAGCAAGACTAGCTTTAAGGTTTTCTTTAAAACCCTAAAATATAAACCTAAATACGTGTTTTTGTCATGAGTAGATGATTTGGAAATGATATTTTCTTTTTTTTCCTTTTTTTTTCCAGTATGGCGAGTGGGAGATATTTTCTTTTGACATGAGAATTTGATACAACTCCCACTTATAATTTGGAAACGCTTATAGAAATGTCTCCTTCTGTAATGGTCTCACCTGATTTCTGACTTGTCAGTTTAGATGGCAGACAAAGATTGGAAGTGTCCTGGAGATCAGAGAAGTTTCATTCTTTCCTTTCCTGTAGCCCCCAGGCTGAAGTGGGAACTCAGTGTGTTTAGTCCCCTGTGTTCACAGTCATGTTCTCTCTGCTGTGAGTGGACAGCCAGTGGAACATTGGTCCACAAGAAAAAGATTCTGGGGCCAATAAGGAAAACACTGGGAATTATTTTCTCTCTCTCTCTCTCTCTCTCTCTCTCTCTCTCTCTCTCTCTCTCTCTCTCTCTCTCTTTTACTTTTTTATTTTTATATACTTTCTTTTATTTCATTTTTTTAACAGTAAGTAATAAGTTATGAGTACAAGCATCCTTCATGTAAAACCAATTTGCAAGCAGTTGTGCCCAAACCCACACAGCCCAAGGCTCCCACCATCCAGCAGGGGGGGCTTGTATGTACAATCAAGTTGATCAAATAAGTGACCAGACTATATTGCCGTAGTTTCACCATTCACCCCAATTGCAGCCCTTACATTCTACCACGCTCCCTCTTCTGCAGATTGTTCCCTAGGCTTAGAAAAGGGGCATGGGTAGACTCATCCATGCCCCTTTTCTTTAATTAGCAAAACAGTCTACTTTCTCTGGAGATACGTCTTGGACTCTGATCAGTTCTGTTTCCTTTCAAGAATTATTCTCTCTTATAGGAGAATCTCAATCCATACCAGTAGATTAATGCCTCTGAGAAGGTCTGCATTGTCAATATGTAATCACATGTAAGTTATAATGCACCTTAGTTATAATATTTATTTTATTATTTGCTTATAATTTATGTTTTAAGTATGTTTTATTAAATCATAATAATTTTATCCATGAACAGACCATTTGTCTATCATAAATTCTCAAAATCTCACTGCTTCTTTATTCACCGATTCTGTCACTATGATGAAATTCTTGAGAAAGGCAACTTTAGGGAGGAGAGCTTGGTTTCGGTTCATGGTTTCAGGTGTTTCAGCTGCTTTTGGGGCTGTGGCCAGACTGGAACGTGATGGAGGAAGGACTTGGTAGAGGAAAGTTACTCATCTCATGGCAGCCAGGAAGGGGCCAGGGCAGGACACACACTTCAGGGCAAGCCCTAGTGACCTGCTTCCTCTAAGCCCATCTCCCACACATGCTGCCTCCTAATAGTCTATTTCAATGTGGATGTGCGTGTATGTGTGTGAATATGCTCATGCGTGCTGGCACGTGTGAAGGCCAGGGGCTGATGCTCGATGTCCTTCTCAATCACTTCTCCACTTTAATTAAAAAATATTTTATTTATTCTTTTTCTTTTTCTTTCTTTTTTGGTCTTTTTGAGGCAGGGTCTCCCTTTAGTCCCAGTTGGCCTGGAGCTCACTATGTAGACCAGGCTGGCCTTGAACTCACAAAGATCCACCTGCCTCTGCCTCCTGAGTGCTGGGATTAAAGGCATTATGTGTATTAGTGTATTGCCTGCATGTGTGTAAGTGCGCCTATATCATGCAATGCTCACAAAAGTCAGAAGAAGGTGTCAGATCCCCTGGAACTGGAATTACAGACATTTGTTAGCCATCACGTGGGTGCTGGGCTTCAAATCTGGGTCCTCTGCAACCAGTGCTCTTAACTGTTGAACCGTCTCTCTAGCCCTCCACTTTAATTTCTGAGGGAAGGTCTCTTAGCAATTCTGTCTCTCTCTGCTTTGGCTAGACTGGATGGCCAGCAAGCCTTTAGGATCTGCTTGCTTCTCTCTCCCGCCAGCCCTGAGATTACAGACATGTGCTGCACATCTGCTTCTTATGTAAGTGCTAGGGATATGAACTCAGGTCTCGTGCTTCTATAGAATCATGGAGCCATCTTCCTAGTCCTTCATTCAGATTTTGCATCAATCAATGGATCAACCCATTCATTAAGTCAGAGCCCTCATGACTAATCAATTGTCTCTGGAAACACCTTCAGACATACTCAAATGTGTGCTTTATTAATCTAGGCATCTCTCAAGTTGAAAATGAGACTGACAACTACAATGGCTTATAGCGTGCTCACTGCAGCTCAGTGTGGGTCCGTGACTAGTTGGGAGATGATGTCTCAGTGCCATAAGTCCTTCCAGGACCCAGACTCTAGCCACAGGGCGGTTCCACTGCTCCTCAGCACTTCAGAGAGCCACTGGGTTATTTGTATCCAGCTGGCAAGGGAAGAAGATAAGACACACTCATCCTGAACTACCTTCAAAGCTAATAATTTCCCTTCCACCCCCATTCCATTGGTTAGAACCAGTTCCAAGGCCTACCTACGGGTAGCGGCCATAGGAGTGTGCCTAGAACACAGAACATCGTGGCTCTGTTAGTGAGCTAGCCTAGGAAGAAACACATGTCCTGCAGGCTCCCTTGTATTTCTTTGCTTTCTTCTCTATAAAGGTCACACACACCCTTGCTGCCCCTCAAAGAACATACATCCCAAGTGAGTTACTCTGTAATCTCTGTATTCACTTAGAGTCCAGGATTGTGTGCATATATATGTGTGTGTGTGTGCAAGTATGCTTGTCTATGCTGAATGTGTGTGGAGGTCAGAGGTAATCAAGTATCTTCCTCTATTTTACTCTCTACTTTTTTGGATACAGTTTCTCACTGAACCTAGAGCTGGAGCTGTCAGCTAGGCCAGCTGCTCAGCCAGGCCTTGGTATCTCCTTTCCTGCCCCCCGCTGTTGGGCTCCGGGTGTGCCCTGCCACATTAGTTTCTCACTGAACCTAGAGCTGGAGCTGTCAGCTAGGCCAGCTGCTCAGCCAGACCTTGGTATCTCCTTTCCTGCCCCCCACTGTTGGGCTCTGGGTGTGCCCTGCCACATTGGTTTTTACGTGGGCGTTAAGGGTCAGAATCAGGTCCTCATGTTTGTGCAGCAGGTGTTTTACTCACTGAGCCATCTCCCCAGCTCCAAGTCCAGTATTTCTCGATGGTGTGGGTTCATCTCCAAGGGGGGCATAACAGAGCCACATGACATCTCATGCGGCTCCACGTGTTTTAAATCTTTTTATCTCAGAGTTAGAGCCATTAGTTCACCATGCCTTATCTTTCAGGCTTTCTTCACTGTAATTCTGAAGTCCTTCTAGTTGCTTCTCTAGGAAGTTCTTGGCCCACTCCACTGACCCAGGTTCTCTTCTTCAGGAGAAACTCATCTGTTGCCTGCAGCTTTAGTTGGCCTGGGAGGATCCCTTGTTTACCTTTTCCTGACCACATCTGAAGTCAGCCTTCTGTGGTAGCTGTACAGATCTTGGTGGCTATTTTATAACCATTTTGTCTTAGAGCCCAGAATTCTAGTGCTGAAGAGCCTCCACTAATGGTGTGACTATAACGGTGACCTTAACAAGGTCTCGCATTCCTGGTTCCCCAAATGCTATTATATATGTTGTTGTGCACAATCTTCAAAACAACCCCAGGAGGTGGGGATGTAGCAGCACAGAGAATGGGAACTGGGAGGCCCAGAGGGACCTACCACAGCCCATTTACAAAGCAGGGAAACACTGCTGGCTTGCTCCTACTAAAGAGAGTTTCTTTTTTTAGCCAGTCTGGGTCAGTTTGTGGGCTGCTATTCAGCTAGTGCAGGTTGTTGAAAGTCTGATCTGGCCCAAGGGTTGTTGAGTTAGCCGTTTCCCGCCATACCTAGAATCTGGCAAAGGAGACTGTCCAAGTCTGTGTTCTGTTTCTGTGATAAAACACTGAGCCACTTGGGGAGGGAAGGATTTATTTTGCTTACAGCTCACAGTCCATCATCAAATGAAACCAAGGCAGGAATCTGGACGTAGGAACGTGGAGGCGGGAACATGGAGGCAGAACTGAAGCAGAGACCACGGAGGACACTTTACCAGCATACTTCCTCCTGGCTTGATCAGCCCCTTTTCTCATACTGCTTGCCCAAGCCCACCTGGCCAGGGTGGGCAATACCCACCGTGGGCTGGTGCTGCCACCTCAGCTAACAAGGAAAAGAGTGCCTCAGATGCTCACTGGCCAGTCTGATGAAGACAATTCTCCAACTGCATTTCCTTCTTCCCACGTGACTCCTGTTTCAAGTTGACAGAAATTAACCAGAATAGAGACAGTGCATTCTCATCCTGAGAAACCATATTTCGATGTGAAACAATCTGATCCTATCCTGTGTGCTCCTCTTTTTGGGGGCAAGTATTTTTCTCAGTTTATACTTTTCTTTTTTTAAATTTTTTTATTTATTCTTGTATATGTATGAATGTACTGTCTACATGTAGGTTTGTGCACCCTTATTGTGCAGTGCCGCGGAGGTCAGAAGAGAGTGTCAGATTCCCCTGGAACTGGAGTCAAAGACAGTTCTCAGCCGCCATGTGGGTGCTGGGGATTGAACCCCGGTCCCCTGCAAGAGCAGTCAGCGCTCTTAACCGCTAGGCCATCTCTCCAGGCCCTCAGTTTATACTTTTCTAAAAATACTTTGAAATAAATCCTTATTCCTTTTTAATCAATTATTATTTATATTTTGTGTGTATGAATGTATTGCCTGCATGTGTGTAAGTGCACGGTGTTGTGCAGTGCCTACAGAGCTCAGAAGCAGGTGTGGATTCCCCTGGACCTGGTGGTACAGATGGTTATTGCTGCCATGTGTGTGCTGGGAATTGAACCCCAGTCCTCCCAGAGGAGCTGGTGTCCCACTTGGATTTGCTGACTCCCATGTCAGTACTCCTTGCTCTGGAGTGGCTGCTTGTTAATCTTCCTTGGTGTGTGCGCCATGTGTCCAAGACAAAAGAGGGCTCTGCTCAGCTGCGGAGAGCTGGACAGCCAGGGAGGCAGATTCTCCTCTAGCTCTTGCTCTCCAAGTTCCTGATTAGGGGAGGCAAGAACAATCCTGGCCTCCCATGCAAGGCTGGCTGCGGTGCACCCTGCTAGGGTCCTGGCACCTTTCCTGCTTTTCAGCTCCTCTTTACAGGACTGCCCGAGTTCCTTCTGACTCTCCAGCAACCCCCCCCCCCCCATGCTGTTGATGAACAGTGCTGTTCAAAATCTTAGCTAGGAAGGGACAATATAATTGTCTCATTATATATTGGGTTTTTAGAATGCCATTTTCCCTCGGAATTGTGAAGACAGTGGATGTAGGTCTGCTTGAGTCTGCCTTCTCTGTCAGTGGCCTGTAGTGTAATTAAATATGCAAGAGACAGGCTGCCAGGCCAAGGCGTGTTTCCTTCCCCTCAGTTGTCACAACATAGTGTTTGTTTATGCTCCAGCCTGCAACGAAGTGATGACTTTGAATCTGCTTCTCTTTGACCAACTGGAGAAATCTCTTCTTGAGGCTTGTGTAAATGTGGCTTTCACAGTTCCAGTCTCTGTGGGGGAGGGGTGTGAGTAATCTCCTTGTGTGGGAGCGCTCTGGCCCATCTTTCCAAAAGAGAAGAAAACTGATCCTAGTGTTTGGACTGCCAGTGACAAGAAGTTTCTACACGTCTTCCACTTGTTCCAACCACTAGACTTGGTCCCAAGAAAGATGCTTACATTTTGACAAGGAGTTGAAGAGTTCTCCGCAAGACAAGGCAAGGGACTCTAGAATCTACCCCTCCTTCCACTGCTTCCTAGAGGTTAGGGTTAGTGACAGCTGAGTTACTCCAAACAAGAAAGTTCTATGGGTCGATGTCCACCACGGAAAACTGCCAGGCAGAGTTAGTTATAGTTACCTAAGGCCTTGCCCAGGATCTGAGAGTTAAAGTCTTTGTCCTTTAGAATTACAATCACTTGGTCAGCTGTTTATTACATTTTAAACTATTTTTTTATGCTTGTTTTGTTCTTTTGGTCTTTGACAGATGAGTTAAAACTCTTTTTAGTAACTTTAAAAAAAAGTATAATAGTACTAGCCAGAGAGGAAAGATGCCTGGATTGCCGATAGGGAAGCATGAATATGAGCTATGATTTGCTTAGTACAAACTCTACATTACAGTCCCACTTTTATTCTCTAAATGTAGAACAACAAAGGGTGGAATTTTTATTTTGTGTCCAAAGTGCTTCCAGGAAAATCCCTTTTAAACTCAGAGATCTCAGTCCAATGAGGAGCCCTTCCTTTGCTCTAAATTTTGCATACTGTCTGTTTCTTACAGGGCTTCCGTATTGTCTCAGACTCCACTGGAAATGCAGCAAGGATTCCTAGCACATCCCAGTCGCCATAGCAACAGCAGTCTTTCCCATAATGAGCTGCATCATCTGAACTGATGTCACAGCATCATGCAGCAGGTCAAACAAGGCATCTCCTAGTATTGCATCCTACAGATGTGCTGTAAACATCAAAAGAAGACGGTGGGATCAGGAGATGGTGAGTGTTAAATGTCTGAGCCTTAATTACATGGCTGTTTTGTTGGGTAGCATGTCTGCTAAGGCAGAGATAGGGGCATGTTGCCTGCTTAAAATGGACCGGGGAAAGAAAGGTTGTTTTGCCTAAATCTGTTTTCAGTGTGATGGGTTAAGACAAAGGCCTTTAAGAGTCATATAGGAATGAAAATATGAAGAATTATTTTTACTCTATCTCCATCTGTTATTCTTAGTGTTCTCATAGACTTAAAAAAATAAACATAAGAGGATTTTTCTCTTGAAAAAGCCTAAATAAGCTCTAAAAGGAATAGCTCATGATATTTAAACATTGCAAAGATCTGTTTATTTTTTTATGGGGGAAAGCTAATTGGTCCCGTTTGCTTCTGTGATTTATGAAATATTTAGTGACTTGCAGTATGGAATTCAGTATTTACCTCTGTTGGGTTTCAGTTTCTTCATAGCGAGGAATGAGTGCGGAATAAGCATTTGACATAATCCTGATGTAGAAGGGGTTCTATTGCTTGTTAAAGAAAGAATTTATTAAAAGCATAAAGACCCAGACCAAATGAGATTATGTATGCCTTTTGATTGGTATGGCATTTTTTTCAATTCATGTCCTCCATGGTTAAGAGGCTGCCACAGTATTTTTCTATCAGTGGGTAGTCTCTAAAATAGCTGGAGTTGTTTGGGGGCTGACTTGTAATTGAGAAAGGAACAAGTCTCTTCTCTGCAGCAGTTCTAGTCAAGGGTAACCCTGAGGAGAGCCTCTGGAAGAGGGAGAAGTGCAGCCATCTCTTGCTTAACTTTAGCTCCAAACTGGTGTGATGGGAAAATGTCAGGATCCCTAGTGATTGTTGGTGATTCAAATCTCTGGACTCATAATCTCAACTCAATTCTAAAACCTGAGATAAACATACATCATCTACATTTAATTTATGGCTGCCTTTAAGCATCTTTCATCTTTTTTTTTTCCTAAAAAATATAGTCCTAAAAAAAATACAGGGTCAGTAAGGAACAGTGTATTGCCTTTTGTTTTGGGAAATGAAATAGATTTCACTGGTGCAGCTGATTGCTTCTAAGGGAAAGAAGGGAGAAGGCACATGTCAGTTCAATTGATCAATCTGCCCACTTTCAACCAGGGAGTGGTCTTGTGGCTCAGTGCTGTCGAGTTGATAGTTTTTATTTATGAAGTCTTACTGGAAAGAATGGCAACCCTTGAGTTCCTTTCCATTTAAACTGCTTATTGAGCCTGAAGCAGATATATCACAAGAAGCAGGAAAAGCAATACCTCTAAGCGAGCTTGGAGTGATTTTTTTTTTTTTTTCCTGCAGAGTCGAGTCTGTTGGTCCCATTAGGCACTAGCCTGAGTGAAAGACCTAGGGTTTTAATTAGTTTGTTTATATCACATCACACACATGCTACTCTCAGTCCTTTAAGCTTATATGGTTTTATGGGATGGGAAAGGTCAGCTCAGCCTGACTTTATCACAAGCACTTAGAAGCATGAATGTTCATGGCTGGCCTTTTTATATCGCATAATGTAAGCTTTGCTGGGACTGTTGGGTGTGAACGCAGCTAAGTCAGAAGCTCTAAGGTGACAGGGAGGAGCAACATGGTAATGGGGGAAGGGAAAGTGTGCCTAGTGGCTGGAGTAGTCAGAGAAAATCACTCAGGCCCATTAGAATCCCTCTGAAGTACTGCTTCCAATGGCGAGTAAAGAGAAAAGACTTGATTGGTAACATTAATTGTTGGTAGTAAAAATAACTAAGACAGCATTTTAATGGCTTTTCTATTTGCTTAATTCTTGTCTCTTTTGTTTAACAGTGCTCTCATCTGCTTCATCGTGGGTGATGTGTACAATTACTGGAAATCGGAGAGGCCAGATTCCTTAAGGGCAGTTTAGAAAAAGTGAAGTCATGCTTTGAGGGTGGGGAAAGGCGCTGGTGGGTGCGGGCTGACGCAGTTACCTAGTGGAAGCCGCCTAGTGCAGACAAACCTGTCATCCTCCCAACCCCCACAGATGTTCAGCATGCAGTTATAATTTCTCAACTTTATGCTTTTGTGATTTTTTTTTCTTTCTCCAGGAGAACAAAGCCCTGGTAGCAGGAGCTGTCACCCTCAGCTCCCTTTCTTAGAGGGCCACAGCCTGTGCTGCACTCTGATGAGCTGTGTGCCTTAATTACTGGCTAAGGCTATTTCAGTTGCAGTAGTTTTAATGTATCCCCAAGGGGGTGGTGTGTGTGTGTGTGTGTGTGGAAAGAGAGAGAGAAAGAGAGAGAGAGAGAGAGAGAGAGAGAGAGAGAGAGAGAGAGAGAGAGAGATTGTTCGATGGCTGGTGCCTCAGTGAAGTTTTCTAGAATTTAAAGAAATTTGTTTCATATAATGACTGAAGGATTATCAAAACCATGTTGACTGTGTGGTCAAGTTTTGACCCTGTAAGTCTTACAAGAACTTAACCTCCTCCATACTTTCTGAGTTGCAAAGTTATAAAGAATATAACTCTTTATACATAACTAGGCATAGTGGGGATAATAAAATAATAATCATAGTATAATAAAAATAATCGTAATATAATAAAAATAAAAATTATAATAACAACCACAGCTAGTACTTATTCAACTCATTGTGTATCAGTTACTGGACTAAGTTTGATGGATTAGCTTATTTAGCCCATCTGGTGATATTATGAAGTAGAGAGTCACAATCTTACTCCACAAGATTAAGTGCTGTTATTCACATCTTAGAGAATCAGTTCTTAGGTTTCACATTTGGCTAAAGTCATATCATTTACAAATAACTGGGCCAGGATTCCAAACCAGTGTAGGCTGGCTGCAAAGCCTACATGCTTACCACAGCCACTCCAGTTTTAGGACATCTTAACTGTACACACTATAGGGATTACTCATCTCGCCTCCATCACACGTACATTCTATTTGGAAAGTCAGATTTCATACCTAGAATACACTATCACTTTTCTCAGATCAATTTCACTGGAAAAATGAACATGAATCTTGGTCAGATGTGAATAATTGCTCTGATCCTAGAGATTTAAGGAGTGCAGAATTGATGCTCAGACTTTTTGCCACCACCCCTGCTTGACATATCTTTTTAGCTGGATCTGTGTATGGGAAATGCTACATGAATGAGTGTGGGCATGATGGAGTCTCACTGAGTCATTAATGACTCAGGCTTGTGGTACCTGCCTTATCAGCTGTGTATGAAGTGCTCTGCTAACTTTTAGATATTTGCATTCTCTGGTGACATCAGGCAAATAATAAAAACAGAAACCTGTCACAGGCTAGAAGATGTAATCTGAATCCACTTCTTGAGTCAAGAAAAGAAAAAGGTTTATTTTGCTGAATGCATCAGTGGCTCAAACCAAATGCTGTGTGATCAAGTACAAGAATGACAGTCTTGTGCAATATCCTGGAAGCCTCGTGCTTGAGGAGAGCTGATACAGTCATCTCTGCATCATCTTGCCCATCCCCAGCTATCCACGCCCAGTGTCATTACTGGGCTCTTGGGGCTGTTCTTTGTTTAAGTGTGGGCTAATGCACACACTGACAGCACATTAATATTGATTCCGGAATGGCGAATACTTAGAAATATTATACCACAGGGCTCATTAGCCTTTTCTAGGTTCTGGGAAAAAGTTAACCTTTGTCCTAACCTGCTCTAAGAAGGTCCAAGCTTGTGAGTGCATGAGGTACAGGATGGAGAGGTTGCTTAGAGCTTTTAGGCACAATGACTACAGGAGTTAGGTGCCAGTTAGGGAATAAAATAGCCAGTAGACCTTGGGGAAGTTAGTGGTATTGATGATTTCCTTCCATTTCCAAACTGAGATTCAGTAAAAGGAAACTTGCTTTGATTCTCTAGATTCAGTTCAATGCAACAAATATTTATTGAGTATCTTCTGTGTGCCAGGCATTATTAGGCAACAGAAGACCAATGAAAATCCCCTTCTCTATTGCATTCTAGAGGGGAAGATGAAAACAAACAGATAAATCTGTGTAGAGTAATTCTGTTCACTTGGTTACTGCGGTGCTACTTCTGTTTGCTTCTACTACATGTGCTGATAAAGAAATCTCTGCACATCTGTATAGGTGTCTGTGCATACATGGCTTATATTAAGGAGATGAACACAAGGCATTGAACATTGCCCTTTTTTTTCCTGCTTGGGTTGGATTAGAATTTTGTGAGGTGTCCATAAGGACAATATGACAATAGTGGGTTTTTCTTTTTTCTTTCTTTTTTTTTTTTTTGTTTTTGGTATTTTTGAGACAGGGTCTCCCTTTAGTCACAGCTGGCCTGGAGCTTGCTCTGTAGACCAGGCTGGCCTTGAACTCACAGAGATCCACCTGCCTCTGCCTCCTGAGTGCTGGGATTAAAGGTGTGCACTACCACACCCCACTAATATATATATATACCCCTTCCTTAGATATATTATTACAATCATTCAAAAAGCATCTGTGTCATCTGACAGAACTGACATGTGGATAAGGAATGTGTGAGACTGACCACTTTACGGAGAGATTTCTAAAACGTTTGTGAGCGATACGTCTCACCTTTACAAACTACTTTCCAACAAATCCTTCTAATCCAGCATTCTGTGAAGTAAGTCAGCTGGAGGAGATGTGTGCCACACACGGCTCCTGCCTTGTACATCTGCCCTGGCATGCCATGCAAGTGCCACTTCAGGACAATTATCTTAACTAATACATTTGAAGCTATGCATTTTCATGGAATTTCCCAGGTCAGCATTTGTAGTTAGTTATTTTTCTCATCACTGTGACAAAGTGCCTGACAGAAGCAACTTAATGAAGGAGAGGGTTAGCTTTGGCTCCTGGTTTCAAGGAGCACAGTCTTTCACGGCAGGGATGGCAAAGCATAGCAGTGGCTCCTTCCCTGGCAGCAGGGGCATTGGGTGACAGCGCTTCGCATTTTGGTGGATCAGAAAGGTGACAGCTAGACCGAAACCAGAGGCAGGTGTAACTATCAAAGGCCTGCCCATACCCCAGCGGTTCCATAACCCCCCAAGTCAGTGCCACCTGGGGACCAAGTACTCAACCCAAGAGCCTGCGAGGGGTGTTCCAGATTCAAACCATAACAACATTTGTGTGTATAGGGAGAATTTACACTGGGGTGCTAAGCAGAAAAAAAGTCACTCAGATTCAGTTTGCTTTTCTTTGATGGTAATAGAAAATACTCAACTCTTTATATGGGTTATGAGGGAGAGTCCAACACCTTCCTATGACCTCTGCAGGTATTGCATGACACAGGTGTGCTTATACGCATGCAGGCATTACAAATTAAAAAAGAAAGAGGAAAGAAAGAAGCTGCAGAACTTTAAAGTTAAGAGATTATTGTCACTAAAAAACCCAGAGCAAAGACTTCCCACCCCATGGAAAATCAGCAGCATGCACAGTAACTCAGTGGCATTTCCTTTATAGGCAGTGAGGGACACATTACATTATATCTGAAGATATTCAGTAGGCCAGGCTCATGTGTCACCACCATTGCTTTCAGGGGAGAAATCAAATCTTCTCTGCAAAGCAAGCTAATTAACCATCCTATTGGTTCAGTGTTTATATCAATTCTCTTGCCCTTTGTTTATTGCATGATTACTTTTATCACCTTCTTTGTTTAACTCTCATTTAAATTACCATATTTATGCTGGCTAGGTATGCTTTTACCACCGTCCTTTTTTTATTTTCCTTCCCCTATTCCCTCTCTGTAGGAAGCTAAGGTCTTATAATTTAAGGTTATATTACTGCAGGAAGAGTTCACATTTTTTTAATTAAAAAGGGAATTAAAGTCAATATTTGTAATGAACCCTTTTCCAGCAAGGCAATTCTAGACGTGCTAATGTTCCAAAGTCCAGATCCTGGGTTACTGTCTGTGATAATGAGACACTGGTGATTGACTCTGGACCTCATTGTAGGAGAGCATTTGCACTCATCAAGAAAAGGAGAAGAGGCTGTATTTATGTGTGAATGTACAGATTTGCAGAGTTGTTAGAGAACTGACATAAATGATGATACTCGTGAGGGGAAAATAAGTATTTTCTTTCTCTTTTTCTTTCTCTTTCTTTCTTTCTTTCTTTCTTTCTTTCTTTCTTTCTTTCTTTCTTTCTTTCTTTCTTTCTTTCTTTCTTTCCTTCCTTCCTTCCTTTCTCTCTCTCTCTTTCTTTCCTTTCTCTCTCTCTCTTTCTTTCCTTTCTTTCTTTCCTTCCTTCCTTCCTTCCTTCCTTCCTTCCTTCCTTCCTTCCTTCCTTTCTTCCTTTCTTTCTTTCTTTCTTTCTTTCTTTCTTTCTTTCTTTCTTTCTTTCTTTCTTTTTCTTTCTTTTCTTCTTTCTTCTTTCTCACTTTTTGACTTATGTGAATGAATAGGAATCTGACACATCGATAAAGGCAATGAACTGCCTCTTGGAACCGCAAGGGTAGAGTTCTCTTCAAGGACTAAGCCCCAACAACTGCACCCCATAGGAATCCTGATGCTAACAATGGCTATCATTGTACACGCCATAAAACCAGCTTCCTTCAAATAATTCCACCAGTAGTCAATGGTGAACAAATGTATCAAATGCCCACCATGTACTAAAGGAAAAACATTTAAAAAGTAAGGACGGGCTGGAGAGATGGCCTAGCGGTTAAGAGCGCCGACCGCTCTTGCAGAGGACCCGGGTTCGATCCCCAGCACCCACATGGCGGCCGAGAACCGTCTGAAACTCCGATTCCAGGAGAACTCCAGTTCCAGGGGAATCCGACACCCTCTTCTGACCTCCGCGGCATTGCACGACACGGGTGCACAAACTTGCATGCAGACAGTACATTCACACATACAGAAATAAATAAAATTAATAAAAAAAATAAAATAAAATAAAAAGTAAGGACACTCACAGACCACACATCCACATTTGTATTACTTGGAGAGCTTGTCACAGATTCAACACTTGTCTGGGTTCTGCTTGCACACAGTACTGTTGATGATGTGACGTCTTCCCTTGTTCTGGACAGCTGAGATGACTCTGGCATACCTGTAGTCACCCTCTTCTGCTCTCATTCATCTTGATTTAAGTGTTGTTTTTCTAGCAACTTATTACCTTTGGTGGTCTACTCAAAATAGCATTCTAGCATCCTGCTTGCTTCCTCAGTCTTTAGTGTTCACAGTTTGTTCCTGCCCCAACCACTGTCCTTTCGCTATTTCTTTGGACAATTCAAAGCTGGGCAATTTCCTCCCTGCCAGACCCAGATCTCTGTACCATGTTTTAACCCCATTACATTAGCATGAAAATAGCCTATTTCACACCAAGTGACACTTCATCTCCCCAGCTATGCCTCCTGTGAATCAACTTGAATTTCACTTTTAATAGGTCAAATACTGCCCTAATGGTTTTCATGTTTCTATATATTAAGAGATGACCCTTTTGGAATCATATTAATCACTCTTGCAGAGAGCCATATGGGGATCAACTAGTGACAACTAAAACAGGAAGAGCATGTGTGTGGTAGAAAACTGTATGTGAGGAGGCTGGAGAGATGGCTCAGAGGATGGGAACAATGGCTGCTCTTGTAGAGGACCTAGATTCAGTTCCCAGCACCTATATGGTGCTAGCAACCATCCATAATTCCAGTTCCAGGAGAATCCGAAGCCCTTTTCTGACCTCCTTGGGCACATGGGTGCATTGACATGCATGCAGGCAATACAGTCATACACATAAAATAAAGAATAATGAAATTAAAAACAACTCTATGTGAAAATGAAAATAGGTGTGGCGAGTGTTTTTCAAAAAATTCCCCCCAGTGCTATTAACTGAAGCTAAATAAAGGGGGAGGGAAGCAGTAGTTGAAGTTCTCAGCACCCAAGAGGCCAGGGAGACACCTTTCTTCAGCCATGTCTTAGAGTGGCAGCCTCAAAGTACTGTAAACACCTGATTCAGAAGGGCAGCCTCTCTAACCAACTGCACTAGATCAGAAACCAAGATGAACACGAAAACAACCACAAAACAGGGGTGAGTGCTGAGAACTCATAAAGGATGAGAGCGGTGAATTGAGACATTAATTTAGCAATGAATCACTCATAATTTGATATTATTTTTTGAGACAGGGTCTCCCCATGGACCAGGCTTGCCTTGATCTCACAGAGATCCTCCTGTCTCAGCCTCCTGAGTGCTGAGATTAATGCATGGGCCGTCACGCCCCATGATAATTAGGATTTTAAGCACCTAGATTTTTGATAAAACTGAAAAACAGTAGATTGAGAAATGGGGGACTAAGAAAATGATAATATAATCCCCTTAAGAAGAGACATATTTCACCCTGGTTCATTTTATTTCATCTCTCCTGTGCTCTTTGCTTTAGCTAATATTATTCGGTCTATCTGTCATGAAGATGAACCCATCCATGGGAGCCAAGGCTAGTGCAGGCGGCAGTGATGTTTTCTCCACAGGATCTCTCCAGGGAGCTGGGGCTCTGCAGCACATGTGAGATGCATGGATTTTTCTGGTAGTTGTCTCATTCTCTGTTAATGAATTTGACTCTCTTTTAGGACCAATTACTCCTTTGCCTTAGACTCATGAATCCTTAGCTATAAATATGATTGATGGGTTAGTGAGTTTTGAAAGCATCTTCAATAAATGCATCCAGTATGGAGAATGGTAAACCTTGGTAGTCAGCCTTTCTCTGATGCTGTTAAAAATTCCTTAATGTAAACAAGTAAAAATGCTCTAGTGAAAGCTGCAAAGCATAGGAACACTAAGACAGAGTGATTTGGCCAGAACATACAACACACAATGGGGGAGGTCATCCAGGAAGCTGATTTCTGTTACAGTTTGAATTACAGGCAAATCTTGCTTGTAATAGGTATCCACAGCTGAATTTCCTACCAAAGGCATATTTTAAACATTATGTTTCTAAAGTGAGTATTTATTTCTTTAATTTCTTTAGGTGCAGTGTGAGGGTTTAAATTATTTTTTTACCCATTTTGACAACATGCTACTTTTAGACTGCCTTCCTCTTTAAACAGACCAACAATATTCAAAAGCAGTTAGAAAGCATCCTAGGAGAAGGTAATAGTACTCTTGTTTTAATATTAGAATATTCTGAATAAGAAAATATAATGCACTGGACGTGGTGGTGCATGCCTTTAATTCTAGCACTCGGGAGGCTGAGGCAGGTGGATCTCTGTGAGTTCAAGACCAGCCTGGTCTACACAGTGAATTCCAGGACAGCTGGAAGCTACAGGGAGACCCTGTCTCAAAAAGACCCCCCCCAAAAAGAAATACTTGTATTTGCTCCACAAACCACATTAGCCTTACACTCAGGAATACCTGACAACACTTGAGCATAATGCTTGGGGACTACTTTAAATAGCTAAGTCAAGCAGAAGCCCTGGGCTGGGGAGATGGCTCAGCAGTTAAAAGCACTTACTACTTTTGCACAGGACTGGAATTCAATAATGCTGTTAAAAATTAAAACTAACAGGGTTATAATTTTATGATCAAAATACATATTTAAGTTTACTTTTTACCAGTTGCATCATGCTACAAGATAAAAGCTTATGTCTCATGAGATTTTTTTTCTTTTTTCGGTCTTTTTGAGACAGGGTCTCCCTGTAGCCCCAGCTGTCCTGGAACTCACTATGTAGACCAGGCTGGCCTTGAACTCATAGAAATCTGCCTGCCTCTGCCTCACAAGTGCAGGGATTATAGGTGGGTGCCACCACACCCAGCGAGAATTTTTTTTTAATGTCTTCAGTAAATGGCATGGTCATTATTGTGTTCCAACAGCATTTTCATGTTCAAATATCAATAGTGTCTGAGAGCTGGTGACTGGTGCAAGGGAGCTGAGCTCTGATGGCTATAGGGGATCTCCCTGAACCTTGGTTTCCTTCGTCGTAAAACAAGGATGAAAGCAAAGGGTTAAATTCCAGTTATTTTTATTTCCTAATAGGTATAATATTGTCTACCTCACAGCATTTTCCATATCTTTCCATTCTTTAGCCTTCAGATTTTCAAAAACATACTCTAATATTTCAAACTTGTTTATCACTTTCATGTAGATCAAAACATTTTAATTTATTATTTTAATCCATTAAGGCTATTAGAAGACTATAAACTAGACAGCTTATAAACAGAAGCTTATAATTCACAGTTCTAGAGGCTAAGCGCTCCAAGTCCAAGGTGCTGCGCATTTGGTGCGTCGTGACTGTCCATGTTTTGGCTCCCAGAAGACATACCTGGTGGTTGGGTCTTCACATGGTAGGAGGGACCAGGGGTTGTTCTTGGGCCTCCCTTATAAGGGCACTAATCCTGTAATTCCCATGAGCCAACCACTTCTCAAAGGCCTCGCTTGCTAATACCATTACCTTGGGGTTAGGATTTCACCAAAGCAATTTTACTGATAAATATTCAGACAAATAGTGTTTCTGGGTCACTTATTCCTCAAATGTATGTGTCTCTTTAGTTTGTGTTTCTCAGCACTCTTGGTGGTCAACCTATAGTCAACACATAAGGTTTCATTTAAACTAACAAATTATCATCCTTCGCAGCACATTCTTCCCTCCCCTAGAGTTTCTCTATCTTGCAAATTCATGCATTTTCTATTTTTCCCCCCTCTCTTTTAGCCATAGCATTCACATTGTTAGTGATCTGGATAAAATATTTTGTTCTTCTTGCCCTATCCATTGGGTGCGGAATCTCTTTAGAAATTCATCCTGCTAGCCCAGATGTTTTTTTTAAAAAACATAAGTGAGCTGGGCATGGGGGTGCATGCCTTTAATCCCAGCATTTGAGAGGCAGAGGCAGGTGGATTTCTGTGAGTTCAAGGCCAGCCTGGTCTACAAACGAGTTCCAGGCCAGCTGAGACTAAAGGGAGACCCTGTCTCAAAAATAACAAAAACAAAACAAAACAAAAAACCCAAAACATAAGTGATTACTTTTATTAGTTTGAACCATATGGACTTTCCATTTTTGTGGTCAAGGTGGCCAAATAATTATCAGCTTTATGTGGTTTGATAATATAACTTGTTATAACAATTTAGTCTTTACTGCTTTTATATGTCAGTGATGGAAAGTAGTCCTTAAATGAAAAGGTGAAGCAGGGCAGAGAACATTCAAGGGCCTGTTGGAAACAGAGCCAGAAATATTCCTGTTTTTTCTGCTACCAACATTGTGACTTTGGGTAACTCGGTCAATTTCACTGAGCTTCAGTGTCCTCATTTGAAAAATGGAAATGGTAATGCGTGCCTTGTAGGCTTGTTGAGAATGTCCATGGCTCCCAGACATGAGTGGAGCCGACATGTGCTTGGCACTCAGTTACAAGTGGTTATGATGCTGTCACTAGCAACCACCACTCTTAGACACAGATATCTAAATGTTTAGCTACAGAACAAGTGGCTCAAAGAGACCAGAGAGAAATTGTTATATGAAGGGGCAGATTCCTGGGAAGAGACTTTTCTACTACCATGACTAAGTGTCCTATCCACTTATGCAATACATGCTTTTGACAGTTTCTAAGGACATTTCTGAGGGAGTAAGAAGACTGTTTTTTGTGTCATCTTCAAGTTTACTTCTGGAGTTGTAATTCCATAATTTATCTGGCATCTGAAAATTTGCAAGTCTTCCTCTCATTTTTTATTTATTTTTATTTTATTTATTAATTTTCTTTTTTTAAATTTTTATTTATTTCTGTATGTGTATGAATGTACTGTCTGCATGTAGGTTTGTGCACCCGTGTCGTGCAATGCCTCGGAGGTCAGAAGAGGGTGTCAGATTCCCTTGGAACTGGAGTTCTCCTGGAATTGGAGTTACAGACTGTTCTTAGCCGCCATGTGGGTGCTGGGGATCAAACCCGGGTCCTCTGTAAGAGCAGCTGGTGCTCTTAACCACTAGGCTATCTCTCCAGCACCTAATTTTTTTTTATATGTATGAGTGTATTGATTACATGTGCATAAGTGCACCCGCATCCTGCAGTGCTCATGGAAGTCAGAAGAGAGTGTTGGATCCCCTGGAACTGGAGTTAACAGGAGATTGTTAGCAGCCACATGAATGCTGGTAATGCAACACAGATCCTCTGCAGGAATGGCTAGTGCTCTTAACCACTAGGTTATCTCTCCAGCCTCTCGTTTTAAAATTTTTTTTGAGAGAAATAATTTCTGTTAAAACTATACAGTACAAATTTTATGTGTTTATAACAAGTTTCAAATTTTGTTTTTATAAAGTTTGCACTAAAAATTTTCATTGTGATTAAATGTTTATAGATGTTTAGTTTAGCCTACTAGCTCAAAAAGTTTAATGTTTTATTTAGTCTAAAATACTTGCGGACACCACGAGTCTTGTCCCAGGCTCTCAGGAATGACCAATCTTTAACCCTTCTCTTTTCCTCTGGGCCATCTGTTGTTTGCTGATGTCTTCTATATAGGAGGGAGCTGATGTCTCATAAATTCATATTTCTAGCCTCTGGTAACTTTTCTTGGGGTCAGATTTATATTATCCTGCTTTTCGATGTCTTCTGAATCAGACACTGTTACTCTGCACATTTCAAATGATTTCACCTTTTTCTGGTCCAAACCCATTCATTTTGAATTCCCCTGTCTGGAAGAAAAAGTATTGTCTTCAGTCCTGTCCCTCCAGGCAGAGATTAGAAGTCATTCTCAGCATGCTGTTCATCTCTTTCCTCACCTGAATCCTGCCAATGCACCTAATCTTGAGTTTCTAAGTATCTGGGATTCTGTGAGGTTGAGTTTATGGTCATGTACTTTGTTATCAATAATTTTTATTGATTTTTTTGAGTATTTCATACATAACTTCTCAATCAGTCTTAATCACCTCTATACCCCCTTCTCCACGGCACCCTCCCACAGCCCCCCCCCCGGAGTTCATACATTCTCTTGTGTTAGGGTCTATCTATTGTGCCGAATTATGTTCCCTGGCCATTCCTCAGTGCCAGTTCATCCTCTGAGCTCTAGTCAGCCTATCTGGAGTCCCTCTCTTAAAGAAGGCCAGTTCTTCCTCACCCAACTGTAATCAGCTGCCAATATGTCTTCAGCTAACATTGGGCTCTGCTGCCCATTAATGCAGTTCCATGCTGGGTTTTTGTCTGGCTGAGCTTGCATGGGTCTTGTGCATGCTGATACCAATGCTGTAGTTTCATATGAGCCGGGTCCCAGGAGCTTGTAGGATTCATTTCCATAGGGTCTTGTACTACCTCCCTGGCTCTTACAATCTTTCAACCACCTCTTCCACAACTTTTTTCTTACCTATCTTGCTTCCCCTTTTCTAAACTATAGACTAGATTCAGTTACAAGTCCCTACTATCTCCATGATCTTTCTAGATTCTTCTGCACCTTTTCCAGCTTGGCTCCAGTCTGTCCAGGACAACCTCAGAATCCAGGGTGGCTAGTGAACTGTGGTGATGAAGGGGAAAGTGCACTGTGAGCACTGGAGATGTGTTGTCTTAGATAGTTTGTTACACTTAAAATTTTGAATTAAAAGTTTGTCTGATCAAACTGTGCCCAAATTTAGTGTATGAATGTACCTGACACAAAGAAGGACCATTCAGTACCAGGATGTGTTTCTTTTTTGTACACATGATTCTCATTTGTTTTCTGAATTAATTTCAATGTACAAGAGCCATTACAACACTGTTGTACATTGTTGTACAATGCCAATGTACAACACTGCCATTATTATCTGCAAAAGTTTTCAAGTAGAGCCAAGCAGCAATCTATTTCTCCCTGAGGTCTCAGAAGCCTGGTTCTGAAATTAAGCTTTGGAGTTTAGAGGTTCATAACCCTACCACCTGAGAGCTTCCTAGACTTCCTAGGCCCTGCTTTTTTTTTTTTTTTTTTTTTTTTNAAACTAACAAATTATCATCCTTCGCAGCACATTCTTCCCTCCCCTAGAGTTTCTCTATCTTGCAAATTCATGCATTTTCTATTTTTCCCCCCTCTCTTTTAGCCATAGCATTCACATTGTTAGTGATCTGGATAAAATATTTTGTTCTTCTTGCCCTATCCATTGGGTGCGGAATCTCTTTAGAAATTCATCCTGCTAGCCCAGATGTTGTTTTTAAAAAAAACATCAATGAGCCTGGCATGGGGGTGCATGCCTTTATTTTTTTTTTAATTTAAAAATTAAATTTTTCGTGAGTTCAAGGCCAGCCTGGTCTACAAACGAGTTCCAGAGCCAGCTGAGACTAAGGAGACTGTCTCAAAATAAAACAAAAACAAAACAAAACAAAAACCCAAAACATAATTATTACCCTTTATTGTTTGACCATGACTTTCCATTTTTGGTCAAAGCTGGCCAATAATATCAGCTTATTGTTGATAATATTACTTTTTAACAATTAGGTCTTTACTGCTTTTATATGTCAGTGATGGAAAGTAGTCCTTAAATGAAAAGGTGAAGCAGGGCAGAGAACATTCAAGGGCCTGTTGGAAACAGAGCCAGAAATATTCCTGTTTTTTCTGCTACCAACATTGTGACTTTGGGTAACTCGGTCAATTTCACTGAGCTTCAGTGTCCTCATCTGTAAAAAATGAAATGGTAATGCGTGCCTTGTAGGCTTGTTGAGAATGTCCATGGCTCCCAGACATGAGTGGAGCCGACATGTGCTTGGCACTCAGTTACAAGTGGTTATGATGCTGTCACTAGCAACCACCACTCTTAGACACAGATATCTAAATGTTTAGCTACAGAACAAGTGGCTCAAAGAGACCAGAGAGAAATTGTTATATGAAGGGGCAGATTCCTGGGAAGAGACTTTTCTACTACCATGACTAAGTGTCCTATCCACTTATGCAATACATGCTTTTGACAGTTTCTAAGGACATTTCTGAGGGAGTAAGAAGACTGTTTTTTGTGTCATCTTCAAGTTTACTTCTGGAGTTGTAATTCCATAATTTATCTGGCATCTGAAAATTTGCAGTCTCCTCTCATTTTATTTATTTTATTTATTTATTAATTCTTTTTTAAATTTTTATTATTTCGATGATGTATGAAGATACTGTCTGCATGTAGGTTGTGCACCCATGTCGTGTGTCGTGCAATGCCTCTGGAGGTCAGAAGAGGTGTCAGATTCCCCTTGAACTGGAGTTCTCCCTGAATTGAAGTTACAGACTGTTCTTAGCCGCCATTTGGGGCTGGGATCAAACCCGGTCCTCTTGTAGAGCAGCTTGCTCTTAACCACTAGGCTATCTCTCCCACCCAATTTTAATGTATGAGTGTTTGATTACATGTGCATTAAGTGCACCCGCATCTGCATGCTCATGGAAGTCAGAAGAGAGTGTTAATCCCCTGAACTGGAAACAGGAGATTGTTAGCAGCCACATGAGGCGGTAATGCAACAAGATCCTCTGCAGGAAGCTCAGTCTCTTAACCACTAGGTTATCTCTCCAGCCTCTCTTTTAAAATTTTTTTTGAAGATTTTCTGTTAAACTAACAGTACAAATTTTATGTGTTTATAACAAGTTTCAAATTTTGTTTTATAAAGTTTCACTAGAATTTTCTGTGATTAAATGATAGATGTTTAGTTTAGTCCTACTAGCTCAAAAAGTTTAATGTTTTATTTAGTCTAAAATACTTGCGGACACCACGAGTCTTGTCCCAGGCTCTCAGGAATGACCAATCTTTAACCCTTCTCTTTTCCTCTGGGCCATCTGTTGTTTGCTGATGTCTTCTATATAGGAGGGAGCTGATGTCTCATAAATTCATATTTCTAGCCTCTGGTAACTTTTCTTGGGGTCAGATTTATATTATCCTGCTTTTCGATGTCTTCTGAATCAGACACTGTTACTCTGCACATTTCAAATGATTTCACCTTTTTCTGGTCCAAACCCATTCATTTTGAATTCCCCTGTCTGGAAGAAAAAGTATTGTCTTCAGTCCTGTCCCTCCAGGCAGAGATTAGAAGTCATTCTCAGCATGCTGTTCATCTCTTTCCCAGTCTTCCTCATTATTCTCCACGCTTTTTTTTTTTCTTTTCTAAAAAAAAAAAAAAAAAAAAAAAAAAAAAAAAAAAAAAAAAAAAAAAAAAATTTTATTGATTTTTTTGAGTATTAATTTTGCAACATAATCTTTCAATCAGTTTTAATCACCTCTATACCCCTTCTCACGGCACCCTCCCACAGCCCCCCCCCCGAAGTTCATACATCTCTTGTGTTGGTCTATCTATTGTGCCAGATTATTCTCCCTGGCCATTCTCAGTGCCAGTTCATCCTCTGAGCTATAGTCAGCCTATCTGAGTCCTCTCTAAAGAAAGCCAGTTCTTCTCACCCAACTGTAATCAGCTGCCAAAATTTCCTCAGCTAAATTGGGCTCTGCTGCCCATTAATGCAGTTCCATGCTGGGTTTTGTCTGGCTGAGCTTGCAAGGGTCTTGAGTATGCTGATACCAAATGTTGTACGTTCGTAAGAGCCGGGTCCCAGGAGCTTGTAGGATTCATTTCCATAGGGTCTTTACCACCTCCCTGGTCTTACAATCTTTCAAACACCTCTTCCACAACTTTTTTCTTACCTATCTTGCTTCCCCTTTTCTAAACTATAGACTAGATTCAGTTACAAGTCCCTACTATCTCCATGATCTTTCTAGATTCTTCTGCACCTTTTCCAGCTTGGCTCCAGTCTGTCCAGGACAACCTCAGAATCCAGGGTGGCTAGTGAACTGTGGTGATGAAGGGGAAAGTGCACTGTGAGCACTGGAGATGTGTTGTCTTAGATAGTTTGTTACACTTAAAATTTTGAATTAAAAGTTTGTCGATTTCAAACTGTGCCAATTTAGTGTATGAATGTACCTGACACAAAGAAGGACCATTCAGTACCAGGATGTGTTTCTTTTTTGTACACATGATTCTCATTTGTTTTCTGAATTAATTTCAATGTACAAGAGCCATTACAACACTGTTGTACATTGTTGTACAATGCCAATGTACAACACTGCCATTATTATCTGCAAAAGTTTTCAAGTAGAGCCAAGCAGCAATCTATTTCTCCCTGAGGTCTCAGAAGCCTGGTTCTGAAATTAAGCTTTGGAGTTTAGAGGTTCATAACCCTACCACCTGAGAGCTTCCTAGACTTCCTAGGCCCTGCTTTTTTTTTTTTTTTTTTTTTGGCTTTTCGAGACAGGGTCTCCCTGTAGCCCCAGCTTATCCTGGAACTCACCTTTGTAAGACCAGCTGCTTTGAACTCAGAAAGATCCGCCTGCCTCTGCCTCCCAAGTGCTAGGATTAAAGGCGTGCGCCACCACGCCCCGCTGCCCTGCTTTTCTTTATAGTAGCTGCTTTGGCAAGTATTGTGAAGCTTGGAAACAACGTGAAACATCTAGCATGGTGTCTGGAATACAGGAAATGCTTATTGAGTGATCAGTAGAGACTGAACTGTTACAATAGTGATCTGCTAGTGTTCTCTCCCTGACCTTCATTTTAGAAGAATTTCTGCTTCAATTCCAGACCTGTGGGATGTCACTGGTACACACTCTTGTACCAGCATCTACTTTTCCTGTTAGTTGGACAGAAAACCACATCACATGACCAACTTTACCCAGTCAAGAACTGAGGAGACAAGCAGGAGTCTGCTTATGAGTTTAGCCTTGCTTCATGCCTTACAAGGCCCAGGTCCATTATTTTTTTTATTATTTTTTTTTATTTAATTGTATTATTTATTATTTTAACAAATCATAGACCCGTGTTCCCGCTCATCCCCCACCCCGTCAGAGCTCGTGCATCCTGCCAAACATGTTTTTTTTTTTTTCCTTAGTCTTTCTCAATATTTCCATGAGGACGTTGATTGTTTGAGCAGAAGTTCACTGTTCAGTCAGTCTTTGATGCAGTATTTTTCTGTGTTGTTGTTTTTCCAAAATGCATTATGTCCAACTGGTTTGTACAGAAGCTCAGGGGGCCCTACAAAGAAATACTTACAACTGGTAATTGGCACTAGCATCCACAATGAGGGATACCATTCGTCGTTTGTTTTTCTGGATGTGTTACTTCCACTCAGCATAGTCCTCTAGCTCCAGCCATTTTCCTGCAAAAGCTCGTGATGTCGTTTTTCTTGACTGCTGCATAGAATTCCTTTGTGTTAGTGTAGAAATGTACCACATTTCTCTATCCATTCGTCACTTGAGGGACATTTGGGTTGGTTCCAAGCTCTTTGCTATTGTGAAGAGAGCAATAACATGGCCGTGCATGTATCTCCTGTGTGGCATAAGTCTTGAGGGTACATGCCCAGAGTGGTATGGCTGGGTCGGGTGGCAAGTTCATTCAAAGTCTTCAGGGTTCTCCACACTGCTTTTCTCAAGTGCTGTACGAGTTTACATCCCACCAGCAGTGGCATGAGTGTTCCCCCTTTTCCCCACAAACCTCTCCAGCACTTTGTCTATCATTGTTTTCTGATCCTAGCCAGTCTTACTGAGTAGGATGATATCTATAAATGGTGGTGTTTGCATTTCCTTAATGATGTTGATGTGAGCGTTCTTGAGTGTTTCTCAGTCATCTCTATTTCCTCGCTGTGAAGTCTCTGTTCAGTTCTTTAGTCCATCTATTGAGCGGGTCGTTTGTTTCTTTTCTATTGTTTTTGGTAAGTTAATATATTTTGGAAGTCAATGCTTTGTCAGTGTATCTGCAGTGAAGGTTTCCTCCAACTCTGTGGATTTCTCTTTCACTTCCTTGATTGTTTGGCTTGATTACAGAAGCTTTGATTTGATTGAGTCCGCAATTGTCAATGTTTGTCGACCTTTATATCTTTTGCAGCTGCTGTCTGATTTAGGAAGTCTTTTCCTACGCCTATGTCTTGTAGTCTGCTGCCAACTTTTTCTTCTACACCTTCAGAGTTTTGGGTTTCACGTTGAGTCTTTAATCCATCTGGAGTTGACTTTGGTACAGGCGAGAGGTAGGTTTAATTTCATTCTTCTACAAAGGGTGATCCGGTTTTGCCAACAACACGTTGCTGAGATGCTGTCTTTCTACCTTGTTGTCTTCTTGGCCCCCTTGGTCAAATATGAGATGGCTGAAATTTGTATGTGCTCAGATTTTGGATCTTCGGTTTTTGTTCCATTGTCAACAGGTCTATTTTTTTGACAGTACCAGGCTGTTTTTGTTTTTATGACCATAGCCCTTTAGTATAGTTTTAAAATCTGGTATAAGAGATCCCCCCTCTATTGCTCTTTTCATTCAGTGTTATTTTGGCTATTCGGGTCTTTTGTTTTCTCCAAATGAATAAAGGAAACCTTTATTTTCCAAGCCTGTGAAGAAAAACTCTTGGGGATTTTGATTGGATTGCATTAAATCTATACAAGAGTTTTGGTAAAATGGACATTTTTACAATGTTAATTTTCCCCAATCCGATGAGCATGGGAGGTTTTCCATTTTCTGAGGTCCCTTCTTTAATTTCTTTCTTAAAGGGTTTTTAAATGTTGTAGAGGTCTTTTGGTTGTCTTTGGTTAGTTTGTTCCTAGGATTTATGTTTTGAGGCTATTGTGAGTGGGAAGTCTCTTTGAATTCTTTCTCAGTTGCTTGTTCTTGGTATAAAGACAAGGCCATTGATTTTTCATAAGGTAATTTTGTATTCCTGCCACTTGCTGACGCTGTTAATCATTTCTAGGAGTTTCTGGTGGATTTTTGCAATCTCTTAAGTAAACAAACATATCATCAGCAAATAGGATAGTTTGACTTCTTCTTCCAATTATACTCCTTTAATATCCTTTCTTGCCTTATGCTCTAGCAAGTGTGTTTCAAGCACTATATTGAAGAGAATGGTGATTAGGGGCAGCCTTCCGAATTCCTACCTTTAAAGGAATGTTTCCGTCATTTCCCCATTTAGATGATATTTGCTGTGGTTTCCTTGTATATGGCTTTATTATTGAGGAATGATCCCTCCAACCAATTCCTTCTAGGATTTAAGCATGAAGGAGATGCAGCGCATTTTGTCAAAGGCTTTTCAGCATCAATTGCGATGATGGTGTGTTTTGTCTTCTACTTCCGTTTATTGTCTTGACTGATGTTTATTTGATTTTCGTATGTTGAACCATGCCTGCATCCTCTGGTATGAATCCAACGTTGGTCATGATGGATGAATCTCTTCCTGATGTGGGTCTCTTATGCGATTGGCCATATTCTGATTTAGAATTTGGCATCTGTCGTTCATGAGAGATGGGTCTAATAAATCTCGCTTTTTAGTTGGATGTTTGCCTGGTTTTTGTGAGTGATGTTGGCTTCGAGAAGGAATTTGGGAGAATTCCCTCTGATTGTATACTTCTAAACAGTTTCAGAAATAATGGTTGTAGGTCTTTTTGAAATGTTTTATAGAATTCTGCTGTGAAACCGTCTGGGCCTGGGCTTTTTTTAGTTGGGAGGCTTCTTACTACATCCTCTATTTCTTCATATGTTATGGGTCTGTTTAAGCTGCTGGTCTCCTCTTGGCCAAGCTTTGGTGATTCCCAAGATTTCAGATATTCATCCATTTCTTCTAGATTTTCAAACTTGGTAGAATATAGGTTCTTACTTGGTAGAATATAGGTTCTTCCAGGTCCATTTTAAAGCCTTTAACCCTTGGCTCATTCCTCAAACTCTCTGTCATTATAACGTTCTCTGAATTTCTAAAGGAATGATGCTTTTGTCATGTGTTATTATTTATTCATTCTCTGAGGCTATATCACACATATTCTATCTCCACAAGCAATTGGGAACACTGTTGACAACAGCATCTCTGGCTGTATTTGCATTCCCCCAAGGAGTCTGACATGGTGGTGGTATTCATAGGTAGCTCTGTGTGAAATTCAGAATAGGTGTTATTTGACCTACTCTGCCTTCGTTCCAGGGCAGGTGCAACTCTCCCTTTGTTCTGGGGTCTGTGTGCTGTTCATGAAGCTTGGAAGCTGTTCTTATATCTTACCACCATGCCTGCTGTTCTAAGACAGTGCCCTTTGTACTTACTGTACATCATCCTGGATACAGTGTTCAGGAGCTGTCTAGGCATGTAGAGAATTATAAGAGAAAGAAATTTCATGTAGTTCAGTTCACTAATCAAATTCAGCATGCGTTGATGTGACACCTGGAGAGCACCATGACTGCATAGGACATACATAGCTCTGCAAGATAGTAGGGATGGCAGAGAAGTTATAAACCTGACTAATTAATTCTACAAATAGAGATTGCCATAAGGCAGTAAGTGAAAGTAGAGTTAGTTCAGCCAGGCTTAGGGTCTAAGCAAGTGGTAAAGTGTGACCTGAGTCTTGTGGGATAATTCAGAGTCTCATTTGGTGGATGGAGAACATTGCTGAGCGCGGCTACCCACCGTGTTATGTAACAGACTATAGAGTATGTAAAGAGAATAATGGTTCAGAGTGGTGGAGCTGAGTCTTGCATAGGATACAGAAAGGATTTTCATGAAGTTACTGTCTAAAATGGATATTTATTTTATTTCCTTCCTAATTTTATGAAAATGTTTCCATACAAAAACATTTAGGGCCCAGTGAATAATAAAATCCCAGTTAAAGCTTATAATATTGTCAAGAGAAATTCCACACATCAATACCTCGTATATTATACACTTGAATACAATTAACTCTATATTTTCCCCTACAGACACTGAATACATAAGCAGGCATGGGGTAATGCATCCACTTTCAGGGTGCATAACTGCCTGGAAGGCTTTTTCATGTAACTTCTCAACAGCTCTGTGGGTTATGAAGGATGGAAGTTAAAAACTTCCTTAAGCTGATTTGATCGCATGACTTTCAGATTATTTGTGCAAATCAGAGTAGCTACTCCCACACTTTGAGATGGTTAGTTATTCTTACACAACCTTGACACCGAGTTCAATGAAAGTCTCAGATAAAACTGCCAGGCCTGTAGGGATATTTAGAAAAATAGTATTCATTAACGTTAAATACTTCATACTACCTGTGTGGCAGGTTGGATGAGCTTCTAACTCTATCACCTATTTTCCTTTAGGTGTTTCAACTACATATTGAGTAAAAGTTTGAGGTAAGGTTTTGCATCCTTTAGTACACATTATGCAGTCAGACTTTCTTATAAACAAATGTTTAAAGACAGGGACAGATCAGGGATTGAGGCTCAGGCATCACTAAGGCATCAGAGAGAATTACTCTTTCTTCTTGCAAGAGTCTTTAAACTATTTTAGGTAACCCACATGTCCTGGGTACATGCAATTTCCAAATAAAACCCATTTTGAACTTTTAGCTTGCTTAACCTTGAAGGGAACATAATTGGAATACATACCACATGCTGTAAAAGCATTTTTAAAATTATTTTTATTTTATGTGCATGAGCATATTGCTTGTATGTATGTAAGTGCACCGGTGTCAAGCAGTGCCCACAGAGGTCAGAAGAGGGCATCTGATCTCCTGGAACTGGAGTTATGGATGGTTGTTAGCCACCATGTGGGTACGGGGGATCAAACCTGGGTCCTCTGCAAGAACAGCCAGTGCTCTTAACCACTGATCTATCTCTCCAGTCTGATATGAAAGTATTTTATAGGAAAGTATAGACCTCATTACATTGGATTAATTTCTTATCAATCTCTCACCAGATGTGAGACATTGAAACATCATTTCTGATTTTTTCCAATGTCTTTCCTCTGGTGAGAGGCTGATAAAAACTTAACCCAGCATAAATTCTCTCAACTTCATGCTCTTTTTATAGTACCAATGTATCTAACCTTGCACTCACTTCTAGGGCTGGCCTCCTGGGACTGAAACACTCGCTCATTGATGACATTTTTAAAAAATGAGATCTGAAGTTTACTTAATAATACTATTCCAATATTAAAAGATTATTATTATTATTATTTTTTTTGGTATTTTTGAGACAAGGTCTCCCTTTCGTCTCAGCTGACATAGAGCTCGCTATGTGGACCAGGCTGGCCTTGAACGCAGAGATCCGCCTGCCTCTGCCTCCCAGCAGTGAGTCTGTCTTCTGTTGTCCTGTATTTCTTTCCTAGAAAGTGAAGGACAATTTCTACCAGAATTATGAGGCTTTACTTAAATTCTCCCAAGGGGACTTTGTTTGGGTTATTACAATACTTTCCCTGTGTGAAGCCATCTAGTCCAAAGAGCCCAGACCCAAAGCAGGATGAGTTTTCAATGTCGTCTTCCCAGCAACACAACAGAGTTCAGACAACTCCCTGAAAGGGCCAAGTGCCTGTCTGTTCTCCGCTTAGTCCTGTTCTCAATCCTGAAGCTATTCACTGGTCCCGGACTCCCCATCACAGAGCCTCTAGGACTGCCAGTTGATCATGTTCCAGACGATTCCCAGCAGCCTCTCTCCCAGACATAGATCTTGAGATAGAGATCACCCTTAGATCACCCTCTTAGGCCCCTTCTATAAGTTTTAATTCACAAATGGGCTTCTTATTTATTGCCTCTGCCCCTAGAAGTAGAATGACATGGGTATTTTATAAAACGGGAATTATTTGAAGGTGCTTTTTATGCACCTGTAGGACAATATCCATTTCTTTTTTTTTTTTAATTTTTTAAATTTTATTTATTTTTGTATGTGTATGAATGTACTGTCTGCATGTAAGTCTGTGCACCGTGTCGTGCAATGCTGCGGAGGTCAGAAGAGGGTCCTGGATTCCCCTGGAACTGGAGTTCTCCTGGAATTGGAGTCACAGACGGTTCTCAGCTGACATGTGGGTACTGGGGATCGAACCCGGGTCCTCTGCAAGAGCAGTCAGTGCTCTCAACCGCTAGGCCATCTCTCTAAAGAGATGACACTGTAGTATTTCAAAACAAGTTATTTTGGGCAGAAATTCAAAACTGCACAGAATAGACCTTAAGTAAATTTGATTCGCATGTGGGAGTGCTTATGTTTTTTCTTTTTCTTAAATTGAAAAATTTCAAATTTTATACAATTAATTTTGTTGTATTTAGAGCCCCTCTCCTATCCACACCCCTTTACCACTCCCCACCCCACCCATTTTAATGTAGTTTATTATATTATATATACATATATACTATTTATATAAAGAGATAGATAGATTAGATAGATAGATAGATAGATAGATAGATAGATAGATAGATAGAGTTGAATTTGTGTCCCCAAATGTCCTTCAGTACAGATTCTTCTACTGGACACTAGTTAACCTACCACAGTTACACATTTTTTTTTTTTCACCGTCACACTTTTTTTTTTTTTTTTTTTTTGTCTTTTCGAGACAGGTCTCCCTATAGTCCCAGCTGTCCTGGAACTCACTCTGTAGACCAGGCTGGCCTTGAACTCACAAAGATCTGCCTGCCTCTGCCTCCCAAGTGCTAGGATTAAAGGCGTGCTCCACCATGCCCGGCTCACCGTCACACTTTTAAAGGAGACTGGCTGCCCCCTGCCCAGCAGCCATGGGTTTCCAGTAGTTCCACAGGAGGCTTGTGATTTCTTCCTCACTTCCCCACATCTATGCTGGGATTTTGTCTGTCTCGAGTTTACATGGCACCTGGGCATGCTGTCGCCACTGCTGTGAGTTCATGGGAGTAACTTTCCAGCTGTCTGGAAAACTCCGTTTCTTCATGTTCATCCATCACCTCTGGCTCTTAAAATCTTTCCACTCTGTCTTCTAAAATGATCTCTGAACATTGGGAGGCAGATGTTTGATTTAGGTGGCCTATTCAGGGATATTCACTCTGGAATCTCTTAAATGTTTCATTTAACCATTAAAAATGAAAAGCCAGAGGAGATCTTTCCAATAGAAGAAGTCTTTTGATTTTTGTGGCTTGGAAAAAGGGGAAAGTATTTTCTTCCCAATAATTTCAGGCTCTGAGGCAAGAAAATGAAAGTCCATTTCTTGGGCTTATTGTTGTCCTCAGCCTCAGAAATACAGAAATACCTGTGGACATAGCAAGGCATGATGATGTGGCTAGTGGAATGCCATTTGGGGTTAGAATTAGAAAGTTACAAATTTATTATTATATGTGTGATAACAATAACAGTACTAGCAAGAAAGACTGTCACTTACTGATTCCATGTGTTAGGCTCTATGTTAACAGGTACCACTGAAAACAGGTTGTTGAAGGAACATACTAGCTAGATCATAGATCTACTCCCAGTTCTTCAATAAAAAGAGTAAAGGTTTTTTTTGTTTTGTTTTGTTTTGCTTTTTTAAGAAATAGCTAACTATGGGCTGGAGAGATGGCCTAGTGGTTAAGAGTGCTGACTGCTTTTGCAGAGGACCCTGGTTAGATCCCCAGCACCCACATGGTGGCTGAGAACCGTCTGTAACTCCAATTCCAGGAGAACTCCAGTTCAAGGGGAATCTGAGACCCTCTTCTGACCTCCGTCGCATTACATGACACAGGTGCACAAACCTACATGCAGACAATACATTCATACACATAAATAAATAAAATAAAATTTTAAAAAATATTAAAAACAGAAATAGCTAACTAAAGAGCAAGGAAAAATTGAAGATAATAAGTATAAACATATAATTTTAAAAAGACAAAAAAGTAAATGTTCAAATAAGAAAAGCGTGGGTATTTCAAAGGGGAATGGGGGCCATGTTAGATGGGCTATTACTAGCCAAATCTGATAAAGAATGTAGTATTGAGTTACAACTTAAGAACAAAATAAATACACATGCATGCCTACTACTAAGACAAGTACTTGAATACATAAATAGGCAGGAGAGGAAACAAATCTTTACAGAACAATTCCCAGTTATACATGTAAATTAATACTATCATCTTCAGGAGGAAAAGAATAACCTACCCTGAGGAGTGGGCTAGACTTAGTGATTGGTTTTCAAAGAACAGTGTGAAAAGGAAGAATTAGTAACTTTACAGTAGGGAAGCATACAAACACAACGTTAACCAAATGATGAAATTAATGTCACCAGTGATATTGTGTGATGACTATCCTGTACCCATGATGTGATATGATGATGAATTCATTTTTAGAATAGTCTCCCCAATTGACAGCATTCTTTTTCCTTTTTATATTTTTTGACCTATGGTCTCATGTAGTCCACCCTGGTTTCCAACTCATTATGTAGCTGAGGATGACCTTGAATTCCTGATCCTCCTAACTCTACCTATCATGTGCTGAGATTATAGGTGGGCACCACCACAGTCATTCTAATCATGCGAAAATATTGGAAAACATCAAGATTGGGGACATTCTACTTGATAAATATCCTATATCTGTCAAAGTCATGAAGCAGTAAGGAAAGCCTAATGCTATTGATGAAAAGGACCAAGGAGCTATGAGAACTGAATGCAGTGGGGTGCTCCAGTTGGCTCCTAGGACAGAAAGGACATTAACAGAAACACGGGTGGAATGCAAAGGAAGTCTGGAGTTTGATTAATACAAACAAATGTACTGAGATCAGTGTCATAGTTTTACACTTGTACACTGGTAACACGATATGCTAATAATGGAGGAAATATGGCAAGGAATATTGGGGACTCCCCGTACTACTTCAGAGCTTTTCTGCAAATCTAAAATTATTCCAAAAATAAAGATTTATTAAATAAGTAAATTAATATGAATCGATACAGGCTTTGGTTGAGAAAAAAAAAAGTAACACAGTCCCAGAAAAACAAACGATGAATGGTATCCCTTATCTGTGGAAGCTAGCGCCAACTACCTAATTGAATGGCAAAGTGAGCAACGTTAATTTGATCTGAAAACAACTGTGCTCTTATATTGTGACTCCCTTAAAAAAATTAAGAAAAGAAAGATAAAGTATGAAATAAACTAGAAAGGGTAGGATGGATTACTTTATGATAAACCACAGACTTCTTAAAATTATTGTAATTATTGTGGATTTTAAGGCACTTTGAATCATTCATATTTTATACAAATATGAGACAAATTTATAAAATAAAATACCTGAAAAAAAAATACCTGAAAGTAGAATGCCAAAAAACAAAAACAAAACAAAATGATAACCTTAAGTATTGTAGAAAATTATAACTAAAAATTGCCTTCTTCTCTGAGTAGAGGCTTTAAACCTACTGCATTCGAATCCACGGGCACAAGTTTTCCCAGATATTTTCTATGACATATAGGTTTGAAAGTATATAAATGAAATCTTGGCTTTTCATTCTCTTTCATGACTTACTTTTTGTTTATTAAACAATATTTCAGGCACTGGAGAGAGAGATGGCTCATGGTTAAGAGCACTGGTTCTTAATCCTGAAGAGGACCTGGGTTTAGTTCCCAGCACTCACATGGTGGCTAACAATTGCACATAACCCCAGTTCCAGAAGATCTGACTCCCTCTTCTGATCTCCATGGGTATTGCACAACATGGTGCACTTACATAATCCAGGCAATATACTCATACACATAAAAATAATTAATAAGGGGTCTAGAGAGATGGCTCAGTGGTTAAGAGCACTGACTGATCTTGCTGAGGACCCTGGTTTGATTCTCAGCACCCACATGGTGGCTAAGAACGGTCTTTAAGCTGGGTGTGGTGGTGCACATTTTTAATCCTAGCACTCGGGAGGTAGAGGCAGGTGGACCTCTGTGAGTTCAAGGCCAGCCTGGTTTACAGAGTTCCAGGCCAGTTGAGGCTATAGGGAGACCCCGTCTCAAACAAAATTACAGAACAATATTTCACAAATTTAATTTCAAGGCAGATTATACTAAATTTCCATGTCATTTTTTAATGTGAGAGAGTACTGCTTCTGTAGTGGTACTAAATTATTGAATCTGAATCTTTATTTTAAGCCTTTTAGATGTGCTTCTTTTTTATTTTATCTTATTTTTTAATTATATATATATATATATTAAATCTAGACCCGTGTCCCCCACCCTATCCCCCCACTCCACCAGAGCTCATGCATTCTGCCAAATGTGCTTTTCATCTCTTTCTCAGTTTTTCTCAAAATTCTCCAGGTGGAAGTTGACTGTTTTGAACAGAAGTTCACTGTTTCAGTCAGTTCTTTGATGCAGTCCTTTCTGTTGTTGTTGTTGTTGTTGTTGTTGTTGTTTCCAATATGCATCACTTCCAACTGCTTGGACAAAAGCTCAAGGGGCAGTGCACAGGAAATACTTACAACTAGGTAATTGGCACTAGCATCCACAGATGAGGGATACCATTCGTTGCTTGTTTTTCTGGGACTGTGTTACTTCACTCAGCATGATGTCTTCTAGCTCCAGCCATTTTCCTGCAAAGCTCATGATATCATCTTTCTTTACTGCTACATAGAACTCCATTGTGTAGATGTATCACATTTTCTCTATCCATTTGTCAGTTGAGGGGCATCTGGGTTGGTTACAGCTCCTTGCTATTGTGAAGAGAGCTGAAATATAGATGTGCTTCTTATAGATATTAAATAAGTTTTTACTTCTTCAGCCTAGAAATTTTAACAGTCTTTTAGACATTTTAAAATTTGTATCTTCTTATACAAGATTATTACCTGCTATGCTCTAAAAACAGTTTTTGATAATTGTGGATTTTTTTTTGCCTTTTTTGAGACAGGGTCTCCCTTTAGTCCTAGCTGGACTGGAGCTCACTATGTAGACTGATAATTGCAGATTTTTTTTTTTTTTGGTTTTTTTGAGACAGGGTCTCCCTGTAGCTCTGGCTATCCTGGAACTCACTCTGTAGACCAGGCTGGCCTTGAACTCACAGAGATCTGCCTGCCCAGCTAATTGTGGAGTTTTAAGAAGCAAAGAGATGCTGAGCGTCGTGGTGCACACCTCTAATCCCAGCACTTGGGAGGCAGAGGAGTTCAAGGCCAGCCTGGTCTACAAAGTGAGTTCCCAGCCAGTTAGGGAGACCCTGTCTCAAAAATACCAAAAAATACTCCTCCCCCAAGAAAAAAGAAGCAAAAAGAAGAAATTATTAATGTTTTAGAAAAACAGAAGTAGAAAAGATGTCAATAACCGATTATATTTCACTTTGCATGGATGCTAGCTTCAGTGGTTAGTGATAGAGATTGAATCTATGTATTTAAGATCATTACTTTATTTCTGGCTCAGATAAGTTAAGAATTGTAACCTTTGTTTATCAGAGCTCAGAGATAAATCACAAATCGGAAAAACTGTAGATTTTTCTCTTTTCTTCCCTGGCTTTTTGGGACAGGGTCTTACTCTGTGGCTAAGGCTGGTCTCGAACTTACTGTGTAGTTCAAGCTGAAGTCATGGCAGTCCTGCCCTGCCTTTTGAGAGCTGGAACTGTAGGCATGAGCCATCACTTCTGGCTGGCTGGCTTTCTTTATTGTTGTGCCTCTTTGTAACACTGTCGGAGCTGGGCCTTGAGCTTGACTGCTTACACTGTTCTGCATTCTCGCTTCATCTTCCCTCACTTCTCCTTCCCTTCCTGGGTAGCTGTGCTGTACCAGCTGTAAAGAGTTACACAGGTGAGGGGAGTTGGAGGAGGGAAATGGGGGTGCATGTGGATATGATCATATTCATTGCATACATGTATGAAATTCTCAAGAATGAGGGAATATATATATATATATATATATATATATATATAATTAAAAATAAAAAATAAACTCTTAAAGAGCATATTGAATAGCAAAGCATTAAGACAGGGGGCTAACCACTGAGCTAGCAGGGACATCCTTTTGTTGTGATCTCATGGAAATCCATTTCAGGGACCTGTGTTGGATTTCCCTTGGATTTCTGT
>VZQC01007275.1:364224-381127 GCA_009823505.1 Rhizomys pruinosus | reverse complement strand
AAAAAAAAAAAAAAAAGGAAAAATGTTCCTGTCCCCTGCTCTTCCATTGTCGCTTTGTGTACTCAGACAATTTACTTAAATTTTGGTAAGTTATAATTCCCCAGTCTACGGAATGGGGGTAATTAGAATGACTTTACTACTTCACTGGAATGAAAAGGTGATGCATGTGTTTACAGTGAGGTCCGACAGCCAATGCTGGCATGGTAAATGGGAGTAGTAACTTCTCAGATTCAGTCTACCCCCCCAGGGCTCAGCCACATCATCAAATGTCTCCTCTGCTTTGACTCCTTCCTCTCTGTCTGCACAGATCTCTTCTAGGTAAGAAACAAACAACTGAAAACTACTCCTTGAGTTTCCCTTTTGTGCTGTCTTTCTAGTCCTCTCTTCTCACTGCTAGGCTTTTGGGCAGAGTAGGCCACTGATCTCTAAGTTAGCTCCTACACATAGGGCTCGGGATCTGGGTGCCTGGCACAGAGCCTGCTCTTCCTGAGCTCTCCAGTGAGACTGCAAGGTGGACATGTGCTTTCACTTACCTGGCATCCTCTGCCACCTCAGAAAACTGCCCTCATCTGTGACTACTGATTTAACTGTCAGTTCAGTTCAGGAAACCTGCAATGGACATAATCTCCAAGGCAGGCCAAGTCTCCAAGTCTGTGGAGTGACAGCAGATGGGACTTCCCTATTCCCACACCTGACTTCCTTTCCTGTTTTTTCATGGATGAATTCAGTTATTTCCATTGTGTCTTATCTGCCTCTGGAGTTAACCTGTGTCTTTTTTTTTTTTTTTTGCACCTGTGAAACTTCGCCCCCCTTCCATCCCTCCCCCTCTCTCTTATGTTGACTCCAACACATGCTTCTAGGGAGATGCATATTACATTGAATTACCATTGTATATTCATATATTTTTTCTTTTTCCACTAAAGTATAAAGTTCTTGATAAAAAGACTGTATTTTAGGGGCTGGAGACATGGCTCAGTGGTTAAGAGCACAACTGCTCTGCAGAGCACCCGGGTTCAATTCCTAGCACCTACATGGCGGCTAAGAACTGTCTTTAAGCCAGGCGTGGTGGCACATGCCCTTGATCCTAGCACTGGGGAGGCAGAGGCAGGCAGATCTCTGTGAGTTCAAGGCCAGCCTGGTCTACAGAGTGAGTTCCAGGCCAGCTGGGTCTATAGGGAGACCCTGTATTAAAAAAAAGACTATATTTTATTTACATATGTATTTCTATCTCCTAGCATGTAGGAAAGGAACTCACTATTTCCAACAAATATTTGTTGGTATATTTAGTATTACTAAAAATTACCAATACAAATTAATTTATTTTAGAGGACAAGAACAAATTAGTCTCTTCCATTATAAATTTAGGACAAAATTTAGCATTGCTGTGTGGCATGATTGGACTTTTCTGCTGGAAAAACTAGGTCAAGGCACTGTTGAAGTGCAGGAAAATGGAAGTTGTACATGTTTGAAAACTCATATACATTTCTGATTACAAAAGTCAGCCAGCCATGTCTGTTTTAAGATACTGCTTTAGCTGGATATATAATTTTGAATATTATTATTTTCTTTTTTGACATTTTAGAAAATTATTTATTTTTATTTTATGTGTATGACTGTTTTGCCTATGTATGTAAGTGTACCACATGCCTGTAGTGTCTGTGGAGGCCAGAGGGGGTGTTGTATCTTCTGTTACAGGAGTTATGGATGTTTGTTAGCTGCCATATGGGTGCTGAGAACTGAACCCAGGTCCCCTGCAAGAAGCAGTGAGAGCTTTTAACCTATATGCCATCTCTCCAGTCCCTTTTTTCTTTTTTCTTATTTATTTATTTATTTATTTATTTATTTATTTATTTATTTATTTTTGTATTTTTGAAACAGGGTCTCCCTTTAGTCTCAGCTGGCCTTGAACTCACAGAGATCCACCTGCCTCTGCCTCTTGAGTGCTGGGATTAAAGGTCTGTGCCACCACACCTGGCCCTTTTTCTTTTTTTAATTAAGCTTTTTGATTTATGTGTGTGAGTGATTTGCCTAAATGTATATTGTTTATCACATGTGTGCAGAGCCTGCAGAGGCTGGAAGTGAGCATTGGATCCCCTGGAACTGGAGCTATGGAGAGTTGTTAGCTGCCATGTGGGTGTTGGGAACTGATTCTCAGTCTTCTGCAAGAAGAACCAGTGCCCTTAAGCATTGAGCCATCTCTCCAGCCTTATTATTGTTTTTTCCACATATATATAACTGTTTATTTGAATTAATATTAGATTTACTATTAGCAGAAACTAAGATAAATAGTAAACATTTTAGGAATATTTATGGGTCTTTACTGTGGAGTGATACTAATTTGAGAGATGAGAAGATGAGACTTATTGATACCCATTTATAATTCCAGTACTCAGAGGCAAGAGGATCACAAATTCAAGTCTAGCCTGGGCTACATGGCAAGAGCTTGGCTCAAAAACAATATTTTTTGAAGACAGAATTACAGAATCATTAATGGAAACAAATCTTTCAGTGTATTAGACTGGTACCACATGGCTGGTACCAGCCCATGTGATAGCTTGGTAGAAATTAGAAAAAGCTATTCTTTCTTCAACTCACTTCATTGCACTTTAGGAAACTGCAGTAATAGACTGATCTTATTAGAATAATGTACTTTCCTGCCATCTTTGGAACTGGACTAATAACTATGCAAATCTCTATTGCCTGAGGAGTGGGGACCAGCCTGGTCAGCCTAGCCATGAGATTCTATTTAGCAGTCTCTCCTTGTATGTGGTTTTGCTACCAATTACTTATTGTTTAAAAGACAGTAAAGGTTTGCAGATGAAAACCAAAAGGTATCAGCTGCATTTTATTTACTAAAGAGAAGAAGATGACTTTCAGCATATCCGAGTGACCTGGAGCCACATCTGGACAATTGCTTCCTACATCTTCCTACATTGAATCGGCATTAAAGGAGCACCATGTTTAGGTTGTTGATTATCTGGTTTGAAAAATACTATAGACCCAAGGGTTCTGAAATACCAAGTGCATTAACTATGGGACCACAGAACTTCCCATTCTATAATAGATTTTTTTTTTGGTCTTTTTGAGACAGGGTCTCCCTGTAGCCCCAGCTGTCCTGGAATTTGCTCTGTAGACCAGGCTGGCCTTAAACTCACAAAGATCCGCCTGCCTCTGCCTCCCAAGTGCTAGGATCAAAGGCGTGCGCCACCACACCAGGCTCTCTATAATAAATTTTTAAGTACAAATTAAGAATATGTTAAACACCAAAAGTCATAACCAGGATTTGATCTTTGCTATATCTTAAACCTCCATGGTTTTCTCATAAAGGATGAAGTTTGGGAAATAAAAACACTTGGATATACTTAGTTCTCCCCTCCCCCTTTAAGTTTGATCTCCAATCTGTGTGTTGGGCGAGGGCTGGGAATACGGTGAGATTACAGTCTTAAGGTTATAGGAAAGCATGATTTCAACAAAGCTAGCAGGTGAAAGGAACATTCTCTGATGGGCATAGGTTGTACATGAGCTTGTTCACTTAGGAGCTAGGATGATGGGTAGGATTTTCTAGGGGACAGTGGGAAGAGAACATGATGGGACTTGAGGGTAGACAAAAAGAAGCCTGCACCAGCATGAGAAACCCACTGAGTAAGAATCAATGTTCCAACGGTGACCCGGGGTGCCAAAGATCAGAATAAATCACTGTGGGGCTGATTGGCCTCAGAGGTCTGTGTTTGTATCAGAGCAGATAACCTGCTGGGGTCCCAGGTGCAGAGGAGAAATGGCAGCTGGCAGGCAGGAACCTAACTAGGTTTGGCTCAGAGACTAGGCTTAGATGGATGGGGCCTTCTTCTGGAACAATAACTCAGCTGGGGAACATTGGATTTGAAACCCTGGGTGGTATTTAAAGGGCTTCTTGCCTCTGTAGAGTTGTCCAAAAGAGACACATACCAAATACAGCAGGACGAACTGACTGCTTCAGTGTAATTTCTGAACAGAAAATCCTGAAGATGTCAATGTAAGAAGAAAGCTATTGACTTTCCTTAGATGAGACTTCTTTAAGAAGGTGATCTTGGGTGTGGTGGTACATGCTTTAAATCCTAGTGCTCCAGAGGGAGAGGCAGGTGGATCTCTGTGAGATAGAAGATAGCCTGGTCTACATGGTGAGGTTTTTTTTTTTTTTTTTTTTTTTTTTTTTTTTTTTTTTTTTTTTTTTTTTTTTGTTTTTGGTCTTTCTTGAGACAGGGTCTCCCTGTAGCTCCAGCGTCCTGGAACTCGCTAGTGTGCCACCATGCCCAGCTTACATGGCGAGTTCTAGGACTGCTGGGGGAGACCCTGTCTTAAATCCACAAAAAAAAAAAAAAAAAAACGGAAAGAATGAAAAGAAGGTGGTCTTTGAAAACAATGAAGTTTTTCTGTTTCTGATTTTTCAAGGAAACAGTCATTTTAGATAAAGTATGGAACACATCTAATAAACAGAAGATATATTTTTAAAAGCCTTTTATTTTTAAATAATATTTTTCAAAGCCAATTTTTATTGAAGCTCCATGCATCTCATACAAAATTTTAAATAATTTTATTTACTAAGGAATTGCAAAATAATTCAGAATATTTTCCTGTGCCTGTGTGTGTGTGCGTGCACGCATGCATGTATTTTTCATCCAGCTTCTTCTAATGTGAAAGTTCAACTTAACTACAACCTGCACAAGACCTCCACAAGATCAAGCCAGTCAGAATTCTGGCCCCACTCCTTACCGAGTAGCTATTAGCAGCTGACAGCCACTCGAGGAGAGGATGGGTCTGTTGTGAGGATGCTGCTGGTGGGTTTCCCAAGCCCCAGTGGTGCCTGCCATTGCTACTCAGACTTAGTGGCTTATCCAAAAATTTAAAAAAAGACATGAGGTTGGGAGGGGGCCATGTTGGAAGGGGTACAGGATACAGGGAAATGAGAAGTGGATATAATCATGTTAATTGTATACATATATGATGTTCTCAGGAAGAAAGAAAAGTATAATTAAAAATATAATCAGTATATTTATGAAAACCAAGAAGTTAAATCAACACATTACTATTTAACTATAAGCCTTAACATTTCCCTAGGGTTTCCATTAGTCCCTTTTTGGATCAACCTACAACCCCATTTCCCATAGTGAATTCATCCGTCATGTATCCTTAGTCTCCTCTAATTTGTGACAATTCCTCTATCTTCCTGGTCTTTATGACTTTAATGCTTTTGAAGATAAGTGGCACGGGAGTTCATAAAATGATTCTAATCTGAGTCTGTCTGATATTTCCTCTGACTCTATTGAGGGTATAGATCAGGGAAGAACGCCCCAGGAGGCCCGTACTTATCACCGTATGTTGGAAGGCTCATAATGTCCATGCAACTGATTACTTGTAACATTAAACAATGGCTCAGGTGGTATTTGACAAGGGATTTACTGCTTTCCTCTGTTCTGTTCTTTATGAGCAAGTCACTCAGTTTAGCTGGAGCTTCAAAAGGAGTGAGACTGAATTCATCTTTTGGAGGAAGATTCCTCAAAGAATGTATGGGCACCTATAAATACATTTTTTAATCACAGTGCCAGGGAGGACACTTGTGGCCTTGCACAAGTGTCTGCTAGGCAAGGGCTATCCTACAGTTACATTCCCCCAAGCATGGGCCTGCATTAAAAACCACAATCATTCATAACTCTGGAGGGGAGATATTTTTGAGGCTATGAAAATATCCTTTCTTGGGCTGGAGAGATAGCCTAGCAGTTAAGAGCACCGACCGCTCTTACAGAGGACCTGGGTTCGATCCCCAGCACCCACATGGCGGCTGAGAACCATCTGTAACTCCAATTCCAGGAGAACTCCAGTTCCAGGGGAATCCGAGACCCTCTTCTGACCTCCGCAGCATTGCATGACACGGGTGCACAATCCTACATGCAGACAGTACATTCATACACATACAAAAATTAAAAAAAAAGAAAATATCCTTTCTCTTAAAAAGTTTGTCCACTGATTATAGCATTCACCAATCCTTTTTAAATTGAATTTTTGGAATTTTCATAGAATACAATTTGATGGTATTTAGGTCCTGTTCCTTATCTGCACCCTTCCCTTATTGTTCCTGCTCAATTTAATGTACTATCTTATATATGTATAAGGTCTACAGAGTTTAATTTGTGTCTCCAAATGTCCTTCAGTGTGGGTCCATCCAATTGGAGCTTTCACCAATCTTTTTTAAAATAATATTTTACTTATTTTAATTCTATGAATATGAATGTATTGTTTGCGTATGTGTGAGTATACCTGTGCTGTAGAAAGCACTCAGAGGTCAGAAGAGGGCACTGGATTCCCTTTGGAATTGGATTTACAGATGGTTGTTAGCTGCCATATGAATGCTGGGAATCAAACCCAGGTCTTCTGCCTGTGCAACCAGTGCTCTTAACCAGTGAGCCATCTCTCCAGCCCCCTCGCCAATCTTTCTGGAACTAATTATTGCTGTGCTATCACAGTGGTGATTTTTAATTTCTCTCATTAGTTTACATTTGTTAATTGCATTTTCCCTGTTAGGAATATTTGCTGCCTTTTCTGTATTCCTTGGTAATTATTTATGTCACTATAGACCCGTGGCTATCTATTTGTCAGATTAGCATCTAGTACCATGTTTATTACATTGTTGAAAGTGGCTCACCTTTGTTTATTAAGTGGGCATTTTTAAGGAGTTGAAGATCACCGTGGGCAGAGAACACAGTGTGAGCTATGATCTGGAAGGGGAGGAAGCTGGTGGGATGAGGGAATCCAGGTTAAGCACAGCTATAAATAGCAGAGGATGGGGGGAAGAAAGAGGAGGTGACAAACTCAGGGCAAGAGGTCAGCGAGGCCAGCACTGCAGAGATGCAGCAGACAGCCAAGCTGGCAGCGAGTTCAAAGCATAGCGAGTGGTGAATCACTGGACGTGACATGAGGACCATCTAGATGTTGTTTTGGATTCTGATCAACAAGAAACGATGGGGTAATGCGAGAGACTGATTAGAATGTTCTTCATTGCCTCTGGGATCTTCCTCCTTCTTACAGGAAGTGTTTACAACCTCAGTTGTGATAAGGTTCAGATTCTTACTAGTTTTTAGGAAAGTTGCTGTGTACTGTAAGGCTTGATCTCTATAGAAACTGGGATTCTTTAGACTCTGAGGGAAATCATCTATTTATATACATGCATTCACTATCAGTTGATCGCTCTTTCATATTTGTTGAGGGGCAGTGGAGTGTTGCTTTCTTCCAGGCTTAAAAAAAATCTATGTTGTACAGGCTTATTAATTATGTTAGTAGGGTGTTCTTCCACCAGCTTAGTATAGGGACTTGGACAAGTCTTTTCTATGAGCTTCTTTTTCCATTTTTCCACAGGGCTCTCATGAGAAATGGATAAAATGATTAATTTTAAAAAATCTACCTAGCACATTGATTGCCTATTATAGAGACTCATTAGATGCCAGGAGAACCGTCCCAAGAAAACTAAGAGGGTTTTTGAGGAATTATTTAATCTATCCCTCTCCCTGAGGACCAGCACACAGACTAAGTGTTTGATACATTCTCTTTTGACTGTTTTGGGTATGCAAAATCTATATTCATCTTTGGTACTGATGAGAAATTTCAGTAGGTACCTCCTATATGTCAGTAATCTATGGCTTATATTCATTAAAATGATGGATGTGGTATGTTACGGACACCAATGAGTTTATAACATTATAAGGGATTTGGATGTATAGAGGTGATTTAGTGGATTTAAACAAAATAATATGAGTACAGTGTGAAAGAAATGAATGAACCAGACCAGACCCAGGGACAGCTTCAGAGAGAAGACATTAGAGCAAAGCTCCCATCCTAAGTCAAGATTTGTTAGAAGAAAGTGTGTGCTATGAGTGAGTGTGTGTGTGTGTGTGTGTATGTATGTATGTGTATGTGTGTGCATGCATGGCAGGAGAGGAAACAGAATAGTGGTAGAGGTGTTCCAGATAGGGTGAACAGCATGTGCACAGGATACGTGGCGTATACCAGTAGAGGTGGCCAGGTGGAAGGTGGAGGTGAATAGACGGAGTGGGCCAGTGGTAGAGAGAAGGAACAGGCCATGGATTGAAGAAATGATTCAGACTCATGGTAAGAAGTCTCTGAATATGGAAGTTATATAATGAAAACTGTGTTTTAGAACATTACTTTTCCATCAATTCGAAAGGTCAGTCAGTGGTGGGAAGGCTAAAAATGACAAGGTTATCATTATAGGCCAAGAGAAAACAGACAACAGCTGACCTGATGCTGTGACTGTGGGTTGGAGACAAGAGAAAGTCAGTACTTCAGAGGTGTGTCTGCATGCTGATGGACTATGGGCAATGTCAGTACTTCAGAGGTGTGTCTGCACGCTGATGGACTATGGACAATGTCAGCACATAGATGGATGAGTAAGATGAAACAATGGTGGCCTTGATGCTTGTAGTGTGATCAGATTAATGGATAGAGTATTGTTATCTGAGAACTAGATTAGATAACACATACTTGTTAATTAGATACTAGGTACAGTGATCTGGGCACTGCACTGCAGAAAAAAACAAGTGAGCAAGCAAACATGCTTTCCTCTATTGCACAGTTTGCTGCCCTAGTGAGCACACAGAACAAACTCACCAATAGATAAGTCCCCCCACCACTAACAGGTTGACTATATACTAAATGCTCAGGAAACACAGGAAACCCAGCATTTAAGTCTATAACGGAGTCACACTTAATAAGCAAGAAAGTAACGATAAAGGAAGAATTGCAAAGGAAATGTCTGTCTTCTCCCATTAGATTGTAAGCAGGATGAGGGCAGGGCTGTGTCTCCCTTGCTTGTCTTTATATGTCCAATGGGGGTAGGAGGAGAAAACCGGAAGAAGCCGGGATGCCAAGGGAAGCCACGAGGATGCAGAGACAAGGAACCAGATTGTTCTTTGTGAAAGCTGAGCAGGAAGAGGAAGTGTGGAAAAAGGTACTAGATTTGGGGACAAATAAGCTGATATGGAGATTTGAAGCAGTTCATATCAGCTTTCTCAGGGATTCTTCTAGATATTAATATAGAATGTCCTCTCCTTACATTTCACCTTGACCAGGGACTTTGAAACATCCTATTATGCTGGAAACTGTGGTTGTCATTTGTGGGTGAGGGCACATCTGTAGCTGTAACAGCAGTGTACTTCCACATCTGTCCCACCCCATCTACTAAAGAAGGGGTGAGATTAAGTGGATATGTGAATAACTATGTACTCTGTTGTTTAATAAATAACCACGATTTCCTTGATCTCTCATACTGGAGGTATTTTCTGAAGGCTTGCAAAGTATTCATTCAGATCATACCTTCTCTACCTCAGTGCTAGCCGTTTCCTACCCCATGCTCTGCTCCGCCCAGGTAAAGTATAGCTGTTCCCAGGGAAAAGAGATAAGATATTCAAGGAAAAAAAGATGTGGGGCTCTTTGGATCATTTTTCCCAGTTGATGGGATGACTGCTTCTCTAGATGACAGTTGACAATGTGGACAGCAATTCATGGAGCCACATTAGGATCCTGCTCAGAATATTTTGGCTTGTTTGTTGTTAACAGGTAGATTTAGGTTGCCTAAGATGCTTTGACTCTGGAATCAGGTATTTAATTCATAAAATTAATGGTGTAGTTATAAAGAGTGATAGAATCAAGGATCAGTTTAGAAATTATCTAAATCCTAGATGGCACCTTTGCACACAAGGAAGCTAAGTATTCAGTCTAACCCAGGTACCCAAGTTAGCACAATAGGCCAAGGCCAGTTCATTCATCCCTGTCCTACCTGATGTCCAAGGTCAGTTCATTCATCCCTGTCCTACCTGATGCTCAAGGTCAGTTCATTCATCCCTGTCCTACCTGATGCCCAAGGTCAGTTCATTCATCCCTGTCCTACCTGACGCCCAAGGTCAGTTCATTCATCCCTGTCCTACCTGACGCCCAAGGTCAGTTCATTCATCCCTATCCTACCTGATGCCCAAGGTCAGTTCATTCATCCCTATCCTACCTGATGTCCAAGGTCAGTTCACTCATCCCTCTCCTACCTGATGCCCAAGGTCAGTTCATTCATCCCTATCCTACCTGATGTCCTCATTTGCCTGACCTGGATCTACTCCAGGTGTGGACACAATTCTCATTCCCCAAATGCTCCCAGAACTGCTCTTATCTTTTTGTAAGATATAGTGGCAGTGATTGGGTCAAGTGAGTCATCTCTGGACTGGGAAGGTACTCTTCTGATGATTAAGTGATAGGAGAATGGGGACAGGAGTCCTGTGCAGCCCAGATGCATGTCCGTTCTGCCTCTTCACGGCGGAACCTAGGTCTCTCCCTTTGTGGTATACTATAAGGGCATCTACCATCAAAGACAACTTGAGAACCCACCTGACTTCCTTTGGAACTGACCGAGTCATGTGTGTCTTGAATGGTTAGTAAATTCTCTTGACTATTAACCCCAGTTTTTTTCCAAACCCAGGCATTCCAGCTTTCCTAATCCCCAGGGACCGTGTGGTCTCAGGTTGATGCTACTCTTGGGATATTTGGGTCACCAGCTGTCCTCCCAGCCTGTGCCTTGTCCTTTCAAGTGCTAATCCAAACTTACCCATTCCTTTTCCTGCATCTCACCCTTCTCATGGGAAGATCCTGCTCCCCACTTCACCAAAAAACAGCAAGCCTGTCATCTGCACTTACTGTGTTCTCTATCCTTGGGGAAGAAACATTTCTACCTTTCCTTCAGTTAGTATACCCCTCTCCCACTTCCTGGGCATTTAAACCTTTGGTCAAACCCTTCTCTACTCTGCACCTCCAAACATCTCATCTTCATAACTCTTCCCCATACGATATAAGCACCTGAAATCTCTTGCATTACACACACACACACACACACACACACACACACACACACACACACACCAGCAACCCCATGTGCATCACAAAGCAGTCCATTGATTTTGGGTTCTTCTACCATTTCCTCTCTACTTAGATCCTCATTTGTGCGTCTCCAGGAAGGGCTTTCTCTGTTCAGGCTCCAGTGTCCTCTCTGTCTGTCTTGCACTTGCCTATTCAAAGTGGCCCACTGCTTGATTGCCCGATTCCATTCTTTTCCTAGCTAGCAAGTCCTTACTCTTTTAGCGGGAGGAACCCAATGCTACGGATCTCCAATGGTTAATTCTTTATGGGGCAGTCAGTTCTCTAGTCAGTCTCCAGAATTCTCAGACTGCACTGACAGCCTGTCTCCCATACCTGTCAGTGGCTGATAGTGACTACTGGGGTGTGTGTGTGTGTGTGTGTGTGTGTGTGTGTGTGTGTGTAAAGGGAGAGCTGTGGTCCTTGGCAGATCCTCTCTGATGTCAGTCTAAGTCTTTAGAAACCCATGGTGAAAGCAAGACAATCTCTTCTGAAAACTAAGCCCTCTATATTTTAGAATGTTGACTTTAAGGGGCATTGTATTTTTTGAGATAGGGTCTCCCTATAGCCCCAGTTGTCCTGGAACTCACTATGTAGACCAGGCTGGTCTTGAACTCACAGAAATCTGCCTGCCTCTGCCTCCTGAGTGCTGGGATTAAAGGCGTGCACCACCATCCCCGGCCTGGCATTACATATTTTATCTCTTGCTGGTTTTGTTTTCTAAGTAGAAAGTAATCTTTCTCCTTAAGTCTGTGTGTAACACTGTGTGTGTGTGTGTGTGTGTGTGTGTGTGCAGGCGCGCGCACGTGTGTATTAGGGAGTGGCAGTAGAATGATAGAAAAGCATTTTTACTTCTATTTAGTCTGTTTGGTCAAAATGTTAATTATTAAAATAAAGGTGTTACAGTCTCAGGCTTGTACCCTAGGGGGAGAAGATTTGGGCACGATCATAGCAGAACTCACAGGAGTCTGATGGGAAAGAAGTACCAGGGTATACTATGGGATGCTTTATAAACAGGCTGGGTTACTCTCTTTGGGAAGCTCCAGAATAAGTTCTTGAAAGTGGCCTGCACAGTAGTCAGGCATAAAGGCATTAAAAAAATTGTCTGCAGTGAGCTATTCTGACTGAGACCGTGAATTAATTATTCAGAAGATATTTCAGATGAGCGTCTGGAACAGAGGTCCTATTCCTTCCAGGGTAAGCTATGCCGAATAAAAAAGGCCCAAACACCTCTTCAGACTTGGCAGCTAAGGATTTCTTTCCTAACTACAGCAAAACAGCAGAGCCTCCAAAGCATAGATGAATGTCATCAGTTTGTCACCTAGAGTCTCATGTCATCAGCTTGTCACCTGGAGTGTCATCTCACACCTGCTACATGCATTTCCATGCCAGTCACTTGGAATGTGGGTTAAGAATATAAAGTGGAGCTTGAGAGATGGCCCGGCAGTTAGAGCTCTGGCTGCTCTAGCAGAGGACCCAGGCTGTTTTCAGCACCCACACAGCTGATCACAACCCTCTTGCAACTCCAGTATCAGGGGATCTGGTGCCCAGTGAAATACATGCCGGAACCACCTTTGGGTTTCCTGTCTAATCTCACCGCACTGTTTAAATACTTGATCCCTTCCTGTTTTTCCTTTGTTACTGACTACCAAAAATAGTCAAGCTCACCCTACACTCCTACAAAGCTATGATGTGGTTCATTGTGAATGCCTCTGCAGATAGGAAACTCAATGCCTCACAGACAATAACATTTATTTTCAGGTTCCTTTGCCAAAAGTCCCAAACCTGTTACCTTCCAATTTCCTTCCACTGATTCCACCAAGTACCTACAAAACAGGTTCAATATTTTTTCTGTAAATTTTAATGCCCCCTTCCCCAGATTGAACTATCTCAGCTTCTGGTTTGCAGTCTTATCCTACTGATTGTTTTTCTCCGAGGAAGAAGGGGCCATGTTCCTATTATACCCAGTACTCAGAACTGAATCCATTAGGGAATAAGTAAGACTAGCTTCCAGTTCATGTGTATTCTTATTTAAGGATTTTTTTTATTTTCCATTTGAATCATGCATTGCTCCTAGGTGATAGACAATGTAGTGGGTGAATGGGTGCTCAAAGTATATATAATGCTGTTACAGCACAAATAGACTCTGTGTGTGCATGTGCGCGCACGCATGTGTGTGAGAGAGAGAGAGAGAGAGAGATTAATTATGAAGCATAGTGAATATCAAGTAGCTTAATTAGCTTTAGAGAAGCTAATGTGACACACAGAGTGGGAAGATGTTTGCTGGCTGGAGGGCTGTGAAAGGCCTTCCAGAGGAAGTGATTTTAAAGCTAGACCCTGAAGGAAATCAGGGGATGAGGCAGGAAGAAGGGCTGGAGCAGTAGGAGGAAAGCACAGTGCAAGAGGAAGGATATGTTTAAAGGCCTAGATGTGGGGAAGGGAGCAAATGGAATGCGGTCTGACTGGAGATTAGACTGAAGGACGGTGGAGGCAGGGTGGAGAGGTAGGTGGTAGGGCCGATCATCCAACATATGGTGTTTTTTGAAGTTATTTATGTTTCATACACGTACACCCCACCATCAGAGGAGAACTTGTGGGAGCTGGTTCTCCACTTCAATCATGTGCGTCTCAGGAATTGAACTCAAGTTGTCAGCCTTTGTGGAAGCATCTATGCCTGCTAAAACATCTTGCTGAGCCCCAACATATGTCTGAGCACCTACTACTACCTGCTAGGTACAGTTCTGAGGACTAATTTGTCAGTGAACAGAACACAGCAGATTAAAATAAGCCAACTGCCAAAACCTCTGCCCTCATGAAACTTAAACTGTTGTGGATATTTAAGTGCCGTGCCAAAGAAATGTGAGTTTTTTTTGTTTGTTTGTTTTGTTTTGTTATTTGGTCTTTTGGAGACAGAGTCTCCCTGTAGTCCCAGCTGTCCTGGAACTCGCTCTGTAGACCAGAAATATGGGTTTTAAGGGTAAGAGAAAGTCAATGGGAAGATTCAACAGGTCAGTACTGTGCTTAGAATCATGCTGCTTAAAGGTAGACATAGAAATTCACCTAGTAGCAGGGCGTGGTGGCACACGCCTTTAATCCTAGCACTTGGGAGGCAGAGGCAGGTGGATCTTAGTGAGTTCAAGGCCAGCCTGGTCTACAGAGTGAGTTCCAGGACAGCTGGGGCTACAGGGAGACCCTGTCTCAAAAAGACAAAAAAAAAAAAAAAAAAAAAATTCACCCAGTAAGGGCACTTTTGAGAGAGAAAGAGGCTTTATTAACAATTATTCTGGAGGTGGAGAGATGACTCAGCAGTTAAGAGCACTGGCTGCTCTTGCAGAGGACCTTAGTTTGGTTCCCAGCATCCACATGGCAGCTAATAACCATTCTAATTTTAGTTCCAGGGGATCCAGCACCCTCTTTTGACCTCCACAGCATTGGACCATGCAGGTGCACTGACATATATGCAGGCAACACACTCATACACATAAAATAATAGATGAAAAAGAACAATTATTCTGGAACCCAGGCATATTGATGGATGCCTTTAATCTTAACACTGGAGAGGCAGGGACAGGCAGATCTGTGTGATTGAGGCTAACCTGGTCTACATAATGATTTCCAGGCTAGCTAGGGCTACAAGGAGACCCTATCCCCCCCAAAACCCAAAATATTATTTTGGGCTAACAAATATAAACTGGGCAAAGTTGGAAAGATGGATACTGTTGAAATGTGGATAACAGTCCTGAGACATGGGATGCAGAAACTGGCCATTGCAGGAACCCAGCTAAAATAGCCAGACTGGTACAAGTATGTGCAGAGAGTGCAAGCAAGTGGATGAGTCCCTGCAGCACTTAGAACGAGAGACCTATCTAAAATAGATAGGCAAGGGATAGCTAATGCAGGAGGACACAAAAACCTCCTCTCAGACTGGTGAGGTCACAGAAACCAGTAAGTGCCGGTCGGCTTCCCACGGGCTTTCATCGTGTACACATCAGCTGAGTCAAAATTCTTGATAAAAATCTAGATTGATGTATGCAACATGAACAGTATGAACTGCGCATCCAGTAAACACGGGCAAAACAAAGTAGGGGCTGGTTAGCCTAAACTGACTTATTCACAAGGCCCTGATCCTGAGGTTACTATTTCCTTTCTTTCAAATGCTGTCTTACTGGTAACACACGGTATGCTCATTAAATAATGTTTTCCTAGACAGGTGAAAGAGACAACTTATTTTAAGTACTGAGTTTATACTTTTAGTGGTTAACTTACTCCAAATAACAATAACAATTCTTTTTTGTTGTTGTTGTTTTCCATGATTTAAAACAGCAAAACATGTAAGGTCTCTTCAATCATACTCTATGACTTGGCAGCGTCACCCAGTCTGCCAGGTGAATTTTGTTTCTAAGCCAGTCTGTTTTGTTGTACTTTGGCCACACAGTAGTTGATGTACTGTGTTTGTAGGACAGGGTCTCAGCGTTTCTGAAACATCTGGCATCTGTCAAAAGGGGATCTTGTAAAATACTGCAAGCCTTTGGACAAAACAGCTCAGACCACAATTTGATGCTTGCCCTCAGGGAAGGGCTTTTATGCCTTAGGAAGAGATGTTCTTTCCCTTCATCACTGTTACGCTACATCTTATAAAGAAAGTACTATTGATCTGATATTTTTGGGTCTTATGAAGAGTACTTATAAGACTGGTTGCTGAATGTTAGATTCATGAAATTCTATTTAAAGGCTTAATTACTAGATGCCCACCAAAACAAAGACTGTGTTTGATCCCCTACAAACTAGAACTGTTGTTCCCAATGTGTAGCCATTAGTAGAATTCTTCAGTTCCTTTCACTGCACAGCCTGGAGGTTTAGCTATAGATAACATTGATTGATTTGGGGGAGGGGGGGAAGCCATGATTCTGTTAGTGCTGGCAAAATGGAAAAAAGGACCAAGTAGCTTGTATAAAATCTACTTCACTGGAAGCCATGGGAGGGTGAGTAGGTCTCTTAAGGCTCAAGCATATTACTCTTATCAAAGTGAAAACAAGTAAATGGTTAGAGATCTGCTTGGGTTTGTATTTTCTAGATTTACTGGCATTCCAAGACTAGGGAAGATTTTGGTATTGGTTGGGACCTGTCTCAGTCTTTGTTTCTTTTCATAACTGTATCCTCTTTCCTTGTGTAAGAGGAAGAGGAGAGACTCACCAGGACTCCTGGTTTTAGTGTCAGTTCCTGAATGTACAAAACTAAATCAATGAATCGACTTGTTTAAATTCATTCTTGATTTCTTTCAAGGGAATCTAGTTAATAGCTTAAATATTAATATTGAGACATGGAGAGGCATGTATGAGACCATGGGGGAAGAACTCTCTAGAAACATTAACTAAGCCCTAAAAGAAATCCTTGCTTTTTATGGCCCCAGCAAGACATATGAGCAATAATCTCTATCCCCAAGGAATTTATGTGGATTTTTAGAGTTATAATATGCATATGTAAAAATTCACTTGAGAGTTTTGTTTTTTTTTTTCTTTTTTTTTTTTTATTGATGCTTTGTGTATTTCATACAACATTTTCCAATTCAGTTCAGGCATATATACCCTTCCCTTCCCCCCACCCCACCCTTACCCATCCCAGATCATGCATTCTGCCGTAAGTTTTCTGCATCTTTCTCTGCTTTTTTGTTTTGTTTTGTTTTCATTTTTTTTAACAATAAGTGATAATTTGTGAGTACAAGCATCCTTCATGTAAAACCAATTTGCAAGCAGTTGTGCCCAAACCCACACAGCTCATGGGTCCCACCATCCAGCAGGGGGGGCTTGTATGTTCAATCAAGTTGATCAAATGAGTGTCCAGTCTATATTGTTGTAGTTTCACCATTCACCCCAATCGCAGCCCTTACATTCTACCACGCCCCCTCTTCCGCAGATTGTTCCCTAGGCTTAGAAAAGGGGCACAGGTGGATGAGAAGCAAAAC
>VZQC01007275.1:263218-363200 GCA_009823505.1 Rhizomys pruinosus | reverse complement strand
CTGTGTGAAGGTGCAGCTTGGGGTCAGAGATGGAGCCTTGAGCACTGTGTGAAGGTGCAGCTTGGGGTCAGAGATGGAGCCTTGAGCACTGTGTGAAGGTGCAGCTTGGGGTCAGAGATGGAACCTTGAGCACTGTGTGAAGGTGCAGCTTGGGGTCAGAGATGGAGCCTTGAGCTCTGTGTGAAGGTGCAGCTTGGCGTCAGAGATGGAGCCTTGAGCTCTGTGTGAAGGTGCAGCTTGGGGTCAGAGATGGAGCCTTGAGCACACTGTGAATGTGCAGCTTGGGGTCAGAGACGGAGCCTTGAGCACAGGGTGAAGGTGCAGCTTGGGGTCAGAGACGGAGCCTTGAGCACTGTGTGAAGGTGCAGCTTGAGGTCAGAGATGGAGCCTTGAACTCTGTGTGAAGGTGCAGCTTGGGGACGGAGATGGAGCGTTGAGCACTCTGTGAAGGTGCAGCTTGGGGTCAGAGACAGAGCCTTGAGCTCTGTGTGAATGTGCAGCTTTGGGACAGAGATGGAGCGTTGAGCACTGTGTGAAGGTGCAGCTTGGGATCAGAGATGGTGCCTTGAGCTCTGTGTGAAGGTGCAGCTTGGGGTCAGAGATGGCGCCTTGAGCACAGTGTGAAGGTGCAGCTTGGGGTCAGAGATCGCACCTTGAGCTCTGTGTGAAGGTGCAGCTTGGGGTCAGAGACGGAGCCTTGAGCTCTGTGTGAAGGTGCAGCTTGGGGTCAGAGATGACGCCTTTAGCTCTGTGTGAAGGTGCAGCCTGGGGTCAGAGATGGAGCCTTGAGCTCTGTGTGAAGGTGCAGCTTGGGGTCAGATATGGCGCCTTGAGCACTGTGTGAAGGTGAAGCTTGGGGTCAGAGATGGCGCGTTGAGCTCTGTGTGAAGGTGCAGCTTGGGGTCAGAGAAGGTGCCTTGAGCACAGTGTGAACGTGCAGCTTGGGGTCAGAGATGGAGCCTTGAGCACTGTGTGAAGGTGCAGCTTGGGGTCAGAGATGGCGCCTTGAGCTCTGTGTCAAGGTGCAGCTTGGGGTCAGAGAAGGTGCCTTGAGCACAGTGTGAAGGTGCAGCTTGGGGTCAGAGGTGGAGTCTTGAGCTCTCTGTGAAGGTGCAGCTTGGGGTCAGAGATGGAGCCTTGAGCTCTGTGTTAAGGTGCAGCTTGGGGTCAGAGATGGAGCCTTGAGCACTGTGTGATGGTGCAGCTTGGGGTCAGAGACGGAGCCTTGAGCACTGTGTGAAGGTGCAGCTTGGGGTCAGAGACGGAGCCTTGAGCACTGTGTGAAGGTGCAGCTTGGGGTCAGAGATGGAGCCTTGAGCACTGTGTGAAGGTGCAGCTTGGGGTCAGAGATGGAGCCTTGAGCACTGTGTGAAGGTGCAGCTTGGGGTCAGAGATGGAGCCTTGAGCACTGTGTGAAGGTGCAGCTTGGGGTCAGAGATGGAGCCTTGAGCACTGTGTGAAGGTGCAGCTTGGGGTCAGAGATGGAGCCTTGAGCACTGTGTGAAGGTGCAGCTTGGGGTCAGAGATGGAGCCTTGAGCACTGTGTGAAGGTGCAGCTTGGGGTCAGAGATGGAGCCTTGAGCACTGTGTGAAGGTGCAGCTTGGGGTCAGAGATGGAGCCTTGAGCACTGTGTGAAGGTGCAGCTTGGGGTCAGAGATGGAGCCTTGAGCACTGTGTGAAGGTGCAGCTTGGGGTCAGAGATGGAGCCTTGAGCACTGTGTGAAGGTGCAGCTTGGGGTCAGAGATGGAGCCTTGAGCACTGTGTGAAGGTGCAGCTTGGGGTCAGAGATGGAGCCTTGAGCACTGTGTGAAGGTGCAGCTTGGGGTCAGAGATGGAGCCTTGAGCACTGTGTGAAGGTGCAGCTTGGGGTCAGAGATGGAGCCTTGAGCACTGTGTGAAGGTGCAGCTTGGGGTCAGAGATGGAGCCTTGAGCACTGTGTGAAGGTGCAGCTTGGGGTCAGAGATGGAACCTTGAGCACTGTGTGAAGGTGCAGCTTGGGGTCAGAGATGCAGCCTTGAGCACTGTGTGAAGGTGCAGCTTGGGGTCAGAGATGGAGCCTTGAGCACTGTGTGAAGGTGCAGCTTGGGGTCAGAGATGGATCATTGAGCACTGTGTGAAGGTGCAGCTTGGGGTCAGAGATGGAGCCTTGAGCACAGTGTGAAGGTGCAGCTTGGGGTCAGAGATGGCGCCTTTAGCTCTGTGTGAAGGTGCAGCTTGGGGTCAGAGTAGGAGCCTTGAGCACTGTGTGAAGGTGCAGCTTGGGGTCAGAGATGGAGCCTTGAGCACTGTGTGAAGGTGCAGCTTGGGTTCAGATATGGAGCCTTGAGCACTGTGTGAAGGTGCAGCTTGGGGTCAGAGATGGAGCCTTGTCCACTGTTTGAGGGTGCATCTTGGCCTCAGAGATGGCGACCTGAGCACTGTGTGAAGGTGCAGCTTGTGGTCAGAGATGGAGCCTTGAGCTCTGTGTGAAGGTGCAGCTTGGGGTCAGAGATGGCGATCTGAGCACTGTGTGAGGCTTTTTAGTCAAGTCACTGGCCTGCTCTAAGGGCATTCTTCTCATCTGCAAGAGGAAACTGCTCTCTCCTACCTGCTCTCTTTCCCTTTTATTTGTCTCCTTTCTTCTTTCCCTTTTTCTTCTCTTCTTTCTTCCTTTCTCTTTCCTTTGTTTACTTTTCCCCAGATGTTTACTGAGTCTTTTTTTTTCCTTTTTGAAACAGGGTCTCCCTGCAGCCCCAGCTGGCCTGGAACTCACTCTGTAGACTAGGCTGGCCTTGAACTCATAGAGATCCACCTGCTTCTGTCTCCCAAGTGCTGGGACTAAAGGTGTGTGCCACCACAACAGGCTCATTGAATCTTAACTTCATGCTTAACATTGGACTCTGCCTCGGGATGCACAGTGCCCCACACATACTTATGTGGAGAGGATGAGCTTACTCTTGAGAAGTTGAGATTGAGGACAGAGTGGCTGACAGGGAAACCTTGACATGCAAATTAAAATAACTACTGTAACTGCTTATTAATTTAATATTTTCATTTACTTTGGGTAGTTCCTCTGTGAGTTATTAAGACTTCTGTAAAGAATACCCTGTTGGCAGGCAGAAGAGTGTAACTTTTAACAATATGAATTTAATGAATCTGCTGTAGTGTTTGTAATGATAAGAAGGCAGTCATTCAAATTCAGGGCCAGAGCAATAAACTCTGACTCAGTTTTTTTTTCTTAAACCAGAGTAAAGTTTATAACAGTACAACTGTTTAAAAAGATCATATTTGGATTTGAGAAAGTAGAGGTGAAATAGAGGAATGGCAAGAACTCAGGGACTCCAGAATTCCCAACTTACATCATTTCTTTACTTTGGGCAGAAAGCAAATTGCCAGTGTGACATGAAAGTGGGAAGGAGGCCGCTAGGGGATAGAAAGTTGCAGAGGAGGTGGGTGGGAGGGGGTGCGGGAAAGGGGCGGGGAGCAGCGAAAACCTCTGATGATGCCGTAGTGAAATCTACTACTTTGTATGTTAACTTAAAATGAAAAGTCCTGAGAAAGCAATTTCTAAGTCAGGTGTGGGTGCACACGCTTGCAATCTTAGCTCTCGGGGGACCAAGTTGGGAAGATTCTGAGTTTAGGGCTGCCCCAGGCTACATAGTGTGAGTCCATGTCTCTACAAACAAAAAATAATAACAAATCTCCTCAAACAAAGCAAAGCAAAGCAAAACAAACAAAAAAACGCAAAAGAAACAGCACCCTTCTGAGTCTGATGTGCAGTTTAATACAAAGGGCCAAATGGGACTGACATGTGCTGGGAACTGTGCTGGGTATTGTGCAGGCAAAGCCTACTCATTCCAAACCAGCAAAGGATGTTTGGACAAACATACATTAGCACCAACTATAGCCAGAAGAGGGGGAAGAGGGAGAGAGAGGGAGAGAGGATCAATGAACTTTGTCCACAGAATCATCCCAATGAGTTCTGCTGCTAATAAGAATTATTAAACATTATTCTGATAAATAATGGAAGGGTCTTCCGGGCACAGGTGAAAGGCTGAAAGCCTTGGCACAGAAGAGTTCTCAGGCACCGGGAGATGATCATTTCATTAGGCTAGAATCTAAGGTGCAAATGGTTAAGAATGGGAGGCAGGCAGGGTAGCCTGGAGCCAAGTTGTGAAGGAACCCCCTAAGATGCTTGGATGCTGTGCTGTAGAGAGCTGACATGAAGCCTTCATAGCTGCCTTTTCCTTGACATTGTATAATGTCAAAGGCAGCTATTTTTTCAATATATAGCCACTTTTTTTTTTTTTTTTTTTTGGTCTTGTCAAGAAAGGGTCTCCCTGTAGCTCCAGTTGTCTTGGAACCCACTCTGTAGACCAGGCTGGCCTTGAACTCACAAAGATCTGCCTGCCTCTGCCTCCCAAGTGCTAGGATTAAAGGCATGTGCCACCATGCCTGGCAAATATATAGCCACTTTTAAGGATTATATACTGAATACTTACACGACTACTTTGCAGTCTGTGGTATTAACATTTTGTTATATTTGTTCAATCATCTATCTATCCATTTCATTGTTTTATACATTTTAAAACAAATTGCAGACTTTAGTACACTTCTTCCTAAGCACTTCACCATGAGAATCACTGACCAGAGTTCATTAAGATATTTGGTATGAAAGCCAGGTGGGATGTTGCACACCTTTAATCCTAGTATTCTGGAGGCAGAGATAGGCAGATCTCTCTGAGATGGAGGCCAGCCTGGTCTACACAGCAAGTTCCAGGACAGCTGGAGCTACAGAGATCTTGTCTCAAAAAAAAAAACCCAAAAACAATAAAAAATATTTGGTATAAAATTATAATCATTATAAATTTAAAGTATGAGAATAAGATAGTTTTATATTTAAGAAACAGGAACTGGAGAGATGGCTTAGTGGTTAAGCGTGCTTGCACTCTTCCAGAGTACCCAAATTCAGTTCCAAACACCCATGTCAGGCAGCTCACAACTGCTTGTAACTCCAGCCTCAGGACATCTGGTCCCATCTTCTGGTGTCTGCAGGTACCCATACACATGTGACACACTCATACACATAAATGCATGTTTAATATATTTAAGAACTGTCACAGTATAGCTTTGCCACTCAGAAGGATGGTCTGAGAATAAGACCCAAGGAGTAGAAACAGAAGCTCTTGCCTTGGTTATAGGCAATTGGGATTATATCAGACTCAAATGATTCTCATCAGCAAAGGAAGCAATCACATAGCAAAGAGACTATGTATAGGAAGAGGTGAAGTATCTGTACAACTATACATCTGACATATAGAGTTAGTGATGAGACTATATAATGAGCTCAACTTAATAATGATCTTACTTAAAAACGGTTAGTAGAAGGGGTAAGGAAATGGCTTATCTGGCAAAGCACTTCCCACATGAGCGTGAGGACCAGTCTGGATCCCTACCATGCAGTCCTCAGTGACACATCCACAGTTGAACCTCTCTACGCCTAAGGCTCATGGAACATAGTGGAATGATGGGTAGGGAGAAAACTAATGCGTCCCCCAACTCTCGGGTGAGTCATCCCAGCACTTGGAAGGAGACAAGGGATCTCTGGACACGCTGGCTGGCTAGCCTCGCTGTCTTGGTGAGCTTAGGCCTCAACTGAGAGACACTGTCAATGAATAAGGTGGCCAGTGATGAAGGAAGACTCCTTATGTCGACTGCCACCTTCTTACCCATGAACTCCTGGATGCATACCTGTACTCATATGTGCACCACCATACATGCAAACACATACACACATATGCATGCCACACCCACAGACACATGGAAAATAAGTAATAAAATCCATTTAAAAATGTGAGGCTGGAGGGATGGTTTAGTGGGTAAGAGCACTGGCTGCTCTTGCAGAGGACCTGGTTTGATTCCCAGCACCCACATGGTGGCTAACATCTGTCTGTAACTCCAGTTCCAGGGGCTCTGACTCCCTCTTCTGACTTCTGTGGGCATTTCATGATGTGACTACACTTACATGCAGACAGTTCACTCATACACATAAAAAGATGAAAATAATGCATAAAATATTAAAAAATTAAAATGTGCAGTATATCAAAATAAACATTTCTCCAAGGGTATAAAAATGGACAACATATGTACAAAAAGTTGTTTAATATCAGAAATCATTACAGAATGCAAGTTTAAACCCGTGATATATCACTTCCCTTTAGTTTGAATGGTACTATCAAAATGATGGAGGAAGGTGGTAGGAAGGTGGGTATGGAGAGGTGGCTGTAGATCAGTGCACACCATATGTGCGTAATGAAAGACTGCATGAATTCTGTCAGTATATGCAATTGGCACATGTTAAGCTGAAATAAAACTTTTCTTTAAAAGACAAAAGAAGTGCTGGCAAGGATGTGGAGAAAACCAAATCCTGTATGGTGTTAGCAGAAATGTAAATTAGTGCAGTCAGTGCAGAAAACATAATGGAAATTCACCCCCAACTTAAAAATAGAGTGCCGTATGATGTAGCAATCTCACTACCGGGCATATATCCAAAGGAAATCAGTTCAGTTTGTTGGAGAGACATCCGTACACCCATGTTTATCGTAGCACTATTTGCAATAATCAGGACATGGAAAAATGCAGTATTTGTCATTGATGTATGAATAGAGAAGAGGGACACACACTAGACCACCAGGCCCAGAAGGAGTGCAGTCCTTTCATTTGTGACAATATGGGTAGAACCAGAGGTCAGTAGGTTAAATGAGATAAGTCAGACTCAGAAAGACAAGTGCTATATGATATCTCTCAAGCTGAGAGTGCAGTAGTGGCTACCAGAGGCCAGGGAGAACAGAAGAGAGGAAAGGGAAAAAGTTAGTGAATGGGTGTCAACATAGAGTTACATTAGAGAAAGACGTTCTTCTGTTCTGTTGCACAACAGGGTGACTGCAGAGAGCGATGATATTATATATCCATATATCCATATATAAATTTTTATTGAGATTTTATTTACATTTCATAAAACAGTTTTTTTTTTTTTGTCTTGACACAGAGGCCCCAGCTACTCACTCTGTAGATCAGGCTGGCCTTGAACTCAGAGATCCGCCTGCCTCTGCCTCCCAAGTGCTAGGATTAAAGGCATGCACCATCACACCCAGCTTAAAGATGATTCTTAGCCGCCATGTGGGTGCTGGGAATCGAATATGGGTCCTCTGCAAGAGCAGTCAGTACTGTTAACCACTGAGCCATCTCTCCAGTCTCCCCCCTTTTTTTTGGGTAAAATGTGTAGCCCAGGCTGGCCTCAAACTCCAGATCCTCCTGCTTTTGCCTCCTTCAGCAAATCTTACCGGTGGGTGCCACCACCACCACCGGTGACAGTTCTTAATTAGATTCCCCTCCCCAATCTATGTGCCCCCTAAACCTCCACTGGACCTCACGTATTCCACGATACGTGATAAGTCCGATCCAGTCAGGCATTTGTATTCAGATGTCCCTCAGTGGAAATTCATCCACTGGAGTCTAGTGAACCTATCTAGAGATGGTAAGAAAGGCATACCCTCCCTCACCCAGTTACCACTCCAATAGTTCCCAGTCTAGGATAGGCCCACCTCCTATTTCTCTCACTCTACACTGGGCCTTTGTCTGATTGATTTGGCGTGGCCCAGTGCTTGTTGGCACCATTGTTACAAGTTCACATGTGCAAGCTTCCAGTGGCCTGAAGCCTCTGCTTCTCTATGTTCATGAATGAATCCTGGCTCCTACAATCTTTCTGTCCCCTCTTCTACAATGGTCCCTGAGTCATGGGTGGGTGGGGTTTAATATGGTAGTCCTATCCAGGGACGCACTCTCAGCAGTCTCTTATTCTTTAAAACTTGGCCAAGTGTGGCCTTCTGTGTGTGTTGCACTCTGTTGCATAAGGAAGCTGCACTGCTGAGAGTTGAGGGACGCATTGGTTTTCTTTCTCCCCCTAGTTTTGCTATGTTCTGTGAGCCTTAGATATAGAAGTCCAATTGTAGATGTGTCACCTAGGACTGGGCATCTCTCAGACGTACATGCTCTGTGTCTGACCAGTTGTGGGATTCTGTAGTAGCCTCCGTCTGTTGCAAAAACAACCTTCTTTGATGAACAGTTTACTATATATTCTTTTTGGGGGGGAGGGTATTTTTGAGACAGGGTCTCCCTTTAGTCTCAGCTGGACTAGAGCTATCTATGTAGACCAGGCTGGCCTTGAACTCATAGAGATCTGCCTGTCTCTGCCTCCTGAGTGCTAGAATTAAAGTCATGTGCCACCACGCCTGGCTACTATGTATTCTTTAAAGGCTAGAAGAAACGATTCTGAATATTTTCACCATAAGGGAACAATAACTGAGAAGATAGAGATGTTACCCCAATTTGAATATTTAGAATGAATATGCATATAAAGAATTACATGGTACCCCATAAATATGTACAGTTTTATGTGCTAGTTTAAACAATAGAAACTTATATAATAAATTGAAATGAGAAGTAGAGAAGAATGTTTGGACCCCTGTAGCAGGAACAGAGAAGCACTGAATCACTAAAGGAATAATCCAGAGGGATCATTTTGACTAGGTGAGTGTGGACTGGGGAGTAGTGAAAATCAAATTCAAAGCTTTCTAGCCTGTACAACTGGGCATTTGATGATGAGATATGCAATGCAGAGGGGGCAAGATGGTTGGAAGAAGAGCAGAAATACTAAGTATAGTTTTGAAAGTCAATGCTCAGGGTGCCTGTAAGATATTTCAGGTGGATATTTTCAGAGGGCCTTGGGAAATGCTGTCTGGTATTATGGGGAAATATCTGGGCTGAGTTTGTAGATCTGGTAGGTGTCAGGCCAGGGAAACTGAGTTGCTCACTCAAATAGAGCATTTGGTAAAAGCAGAAAAAGGTAATAGAAGGATAATTCTAAGGAAAGTAAATCTTTAAGAATCGGAGGAGCTTACAATAAAGGAGGGATAAAGGAAATTTCAGAGGGTTAGAGAAGAGATAAGGCTTCAAACATTTTGTTTATTTGTTTGTGTGTGTGCATGTGCAAGTGCACGTGTGTGTGTGTGTGTGTGTGGTAGGTGGGGTTAGTAAGGAAGATGTGGTGGAAGGAGAATCTACTAAAACATACTTTGTTTGAAAATGTCATAGTGGTATCTATACCTTATTTGCTAATTAAAAGAATTAAAAGCACATAGGCAGATATTTAATGTCTGCTGTCATAATTAGATGTTTATATTTATAGACTCATTGAATCCTTACAACAACCCCTATTTATTTATTTATTTATTTTTTAGTGAGGGCATTTTATCTTATTTTATTTTTTTCCACTTTCTTCTTTTTTAAATTTATTTATTGATATTTTGTGTATTTTATACATAATTTTTCATTTCTGTTCAGGCATATTTCCCTATCTCTTCCCCCCATACCACCCCATCCCATCCCAGATCATGCATTCTGCCATAACTGTCCTCCATCTTTCCCTCAGTCTTTTTTTTTTTTATGCTTAGGAATTCACATTTTCCTCTGTTAATTTCATATTACTCTAATATATGGATACTTACTCTCCACCCATATACAGTAATTACAGAGTCTGAAAATAATTGGTGGGTAGATTCTAGAGCCCATTGAGAGATTCACCTTATAACAACATAGTTGCTTTCAGGTAAACAAAAATATAACCATACTGTTGTTCAGCTTGCCTTTTGTCTAGGGGATTTGGTGTTAGCATCCACAAATGAGAGAAACCATTCTCCGTTTGTCTTTCTGGGACTGTGTCACCTCACCCAGCATAATGGCTTTGAGCTCCATCCATTTACCTGCAAAGTTCATAATGCCATCCTTCTTTACTGCTGAATAGTACTCCGTTGTGTAGATGTACCACATTTTTGTCACCCACTTGTCTGTTGAGGGGCATATGGGTTGGTTCCAGCTCCTTGCTATTGTGAAGAGAGCTGCAATAAACATGGATGTGCATATATCTTTGCAGTAGGATGAGTCTTTGGGGTATATACCCAGGAGTGTATGACTGGGTCAGGTGGTAAGCTCATTACCAGTCTTTTAAGAGTTCTCCACACTGCTTTCCATAGTACGACCCTGATTTATAGATGAAGCAATAAGGAAACCCAGAGACAGAAACATTAAGTAATTTGAGAAGCTCTGCCAATTAACAGTAAGTGGCAAAGGCAATTTCAAATGGAAGTCATTAAAAATTGTCTTATGGTAGCAAGGAAAGGCGTTTCCAGGAGAGAAGAGTCAGCAAGTCATAGTCTTTTAAGATCTGACCCAAACCTACCTTTCAACCTTCTTTGTTTGTGTGGATATTTTAAGAGGGTCCTGCTTTGTAGGCCAGGCCAGTTTGGAATTCACTATGTAGGGATTGCAAGTGTTCAAGAAGCATGACTTAACCTTATCTTCTTCAGTAACTCAGAATTGCTCAATTAAAAATGTCTCATGTCTTCTATACAAGCTCCAACATTACTAGGGCTTTCCGAAGTGTTTTGTGGCTCACTAGTTCCACGAGAGGCTCTGTGAAACGAAGTTTCCCCTGCTCAGATGACTGTGAGAAATGCTTCCAGCCTACTCTCCAGAATGTGTAATCTATTAAATCCATCTTCACAAGGATTAAGAAACCCTGCAGTACAGAACCTGCTCGAACTTTAACAAGTGCTTTCCAAATGTATTTGAACATGTTTGGCCTTGAGGACTCCCCTCTACCCTACTTTTGTTTATAAAAATCTGTAAATTTCCTTTAGGATGAGACCTCTGAAACATTTCAATAAAATTGGGCTTTAGTGTTCCTTAGCTAATGTTAACAAGGTACACAGGTGTTATCTGAATCTTTTAAAAATATTTTCATTATTATTATTATTATTATTATTTGTCTTTTCGAGACAGGGTCTCCCTGTAGCCCCAGCTGTCCTGGAACTCACTCTGTAGACCAGGTTGGCCTTGAACTCACAAAGATCTGCCTGCCTCTGCCTCCCAAGTGCTAGGATTAAAGGCATGCACCACCACGCCCAGCTTTTATTTATTATTTTTATTTTATGTGTATAACTGTATTGCCTTCAAGTATGTAAGTGTACCCATGTTGTGCAATACCCACAGACTCAGAAGAAGGCATCAGATTCCCCTGGAACTGGAGTTACAGACAGTTTAATTGTCATGTGGGTGGTGGGAATTGAACCCATGTCCTCTGCAAGAGTAGATGGTGCTTTTAAACTGCTGAGCCATCTCTCCAGCCCCCTGAATCGTATTCCTGATGGTCAGTGAACACACTCCTCTGATATCCTTATTCCTGCTCTGTACCCTTTGTGGCTGGCGTTTAGTTCTGTTTCATTTGAATTCTTTTTTTAATTTTTTTTTATTTTTAGTTATTTCTGTATGTGTGTGAATGTACTGTCTGCATGTAGGTTTGTGCACCCGTGTCGTGCAATGCCGCGGAGGTCAGAAGAGGGTGTCAGTTCCCCTGATACTGGAGTTCTCCTGGAATTGGAGTTACAGACGGTTCTCAGCCGCCATGCCGGGTGCTCGGGGATCGCACCCGGTCCTCTGCCAAGAGCGGTCGGGCGCTCTTATCACTGGCCATCCTCAGCCCCTCAGTTTGAATTCCTTATATAGGACTTAGTGCAGTACCTGTTTTCATGTAGAAACTGTTCAGTGAGTGACTAGTGAATGAATGAGTAAAATGTAGATAACACAAAAGGAAATGCATATTTTTCTTTTAAACTAAAGTAAGTGATATTATCTGGTTCAAAATGTGGATGAAAATTTAGACTCAAACCATTTTGATATCTGAAAATTGACAGACTATGGTTTTAGTTTTTGCTTTTGGTTAGTTGCTCATGAGCTTGGGGTTCAGTTGAGAAGTGATGTGAGGATGAAACATTTATTTCTGTTCTAAGGTCTTAGAACATATTTTTTCACAAGTTGATCCTGTTGTCTTATAATTTGAAGTCAGACTTGGATTTTGTATATGCCTAAATCTTCTGAACCTTTATTTTTGGTTTGATGCAATCATTTCTCTTGCTTAGTCTGGCTTAATATTGGGAGGAGTCCCACTGGTTTCTTTAGTTCACTTATCAGACCCTGTGTAATCTAAGCATCTGTGCTGCTGTGCCCTAGTGTCCTTCCTTTGAATTGCGGAGCACATTGAGTTAGGCTCTGTTTTCCCCAAGGAGATGGAGCGTATTTTTTTTTTTTTTATTTTTTTTTTTTTTTTTTTTTTTTTTTTTTTTATTTTAATGTTTTTATTTTTAGGGCCTTTCGACTTCTCCTATACTGTTTTCTAGATCACATGACCTGATTCCTAACCGCACATTACAAGTGTGGTGTGTGTTGTGTGTGTGTGGTGTGTGAGAGAGAGAAGGAGGAGGAGAGAGAGAGAGAAGAGAGAGAGAGAAGATGGGGGGCCTGAGGTCAGTGAGTCCCAGGGAGCTAGACCAGAGACCAGTGCAAGCAGTCAGGGGAGCACGGTGGTCTTTAGAAAAGCTCCTGAGGTTCTCTATAAAAATGGCTGCTTCTACCGGTTATGCTATGCACGCCTTTAATCCTAGCACTTGGGAGGCAGAGGCAGGCGGATCCCTCTGTGAGTCAAGGGCCTGGTACATAGTCCCAGCCGGGTCTACAAAGCGAGCTCCAAGAGTAGCTGGACTAATGGAGACCCTGTCTCAAAAATACCAAAAAAAAAAAAAAAAAAAAAAAGCTGCTTCCTTCCACATGGACATCAGCCTTGCCTGTCTAGTTTTGTCTGTTTATTAGCTTAATGTTTTACCTCTGAAGCAGAACATTAGATGCCTTGTGAGGTAAGAAGGCTCTGTAGGAGTTTTATTAAGTTACAATACTTGTTTAAAAGCCTCTTGATTAATAATAATTATTGTTTTAGAGTGAGTCTGAAGTTTTTTATGGAGAAGGCCAACCTTACTTGGAGTAGATTTTCTTGTTCTCAGTCTCTTCAATGTCATGAATATACAGGTACTTGAATTTGCATCTATTGAAACTGTGCTGATAATATATACTGATAATCATAGAGGTAATAGGCACATCAGACATTTGAATTTAAAGTTCTAAATTTATTATATTAAATTACTTACAGGGTTGAAGATGTAGCTCAGTTGGAAGAGTGTTTGTTTGCCTTGCGTGCACAGTGCCCTGGGCTTTATCTCCAGGCCTACACAGAACAGGAACGGTGGTGATGTCTGTAATCTCAGCACCTGAGAGTTGAAGGCATCTTCACCTAAATGGTGAACTTTAGAGTGGCCTGGGCTATAGCGAGAGCCTGTCTCAATAGATAGCAAATAGCATTCAGGAAAGTCCTGCCAATTAGATTTAGTTGTGTATAATAAATAATCTTTATGCCATCAAGAATAATTCTATCATTTTCCACAGTGACATTATGGTATGAAGTTAAAATGGAAATATATTGCTTGCCTGGTATGAAAAAATAGTATTTTCATATAAGGAGAAACTCACATTTTAGCCTCATTGTAATAATACTGAAGTATTTAAAATAAATATTAGATTTTTTTTCTAGAATGAACAGCTATTATGATGTCATCATAATGGAAGTGTTGAAAGAGAAGATAATGTGCTTCCAGCTGCATGCATGGGGAATGCTGATGGTATTCATTAACCATAAAATAATAAGAGAAGCAGATTTTCTATCTCTGTCCCCTCCCTAATGAAATATCTTCTGTGCATTCAGTGCTTCCTTTGAAGTCAGTATATGATCTTTGCTTTAATCCATTTTTAAAGCTTCCTTTGAAGTCAGCGGGAGCTCATGCCCGGAAGAGAGGAAAGCTCAGAGGATTGGCTGCCTGCTGAGGAGGTGGTCCTGGCTTAATCATCACCAGAAAGTACCATTTATTGATTGTCCAGTAGGCTCCGCACAGGATGGACTCTGGAACTGGTCCAAATTGTTCCTATCAAGCTTTTTAAAATGTTCTTATCAAGCTTTTTAAAATGACCAAACCCAGTAACTTTGTTTTAGGATAGGATTTTTGTTTGTTCGTTTGTTTATTTGAAATGGTTGGGGAAGGGAGTATTTAAAGTTGAAGCTGTGTTATCTAGATACTCACAAATGTTTCCCTTAACTGAATTTTCCAGATAACCAAATAATTTACTTGTTTTGAAATTAATTCAGGTTAGTCAACTTTTTCTTTCAATCTTATTAAATACTTGAAGCAGATAGGAGGTAGTTATTTTTCATTTTTTCTTGCCTCTTATTATTGTCATTTGTCCTCTTTAACACAGGCTCTGTTTCTACTCCACTCCCTGATTTTAGAGTGGCTCAAAGTAGAGAGAGGAGGCTACCAGTAGACCTGTATTTTTCCTTCAGGGCAAAGTGCAAGACTGTTTCTTTTTTCATTTTCTTTTTTTTGCCCCCCCCCCCCCCCCCCGCCCCAGCTTGTCCAGAACTCACCTGAGCTCAGATCCTTAGCAGTCCTGTAAACAGCTGTGTGTGGTAGCATTTGTCTGTAACCTCGTGCTGGGGATGGGTGATCCTGGGGCTTCTGGCCAGCCAGTCAGGCTAAAAGAGCAAGCTCCAGACTCATAGAGAGACTGTCTCAAAACACAAGATGGAGAGCAGCTGAGGGTGACATGCGTACTTTGACCTCTGGTCTCCACATGCACAGGTGAGCACACATGTGATACATATCTTCCCTTCCCACACAAGAGGCCCTTGTCTGTCTCTGCTGACACCTAAAGCCTTTTGATAATCTCTTCTGTTTCCCTAGCCCTCTTTTCATCCAAGAGTTTATTAATCTTGTTATTGGAAATGTAATTGAGAAATGTCCCTGTGTTTTTTGAAGCTGGGGAAGGACCTCTTCTGTGACGGCGTTTTCCAGCATCTTTCTCTGAGCGCCTCACCTCTTTTTCTCTCATAGTATTTGGCCAGTCATAGTATTTGTTTGGGTGTATGTCGTGGAGCTTGTGCTTTACAGTAATTTCCCTTTCAGTTCCATCCCACTTCCCACCTTAGACTGAGCACAAGTCCATAAACATTCAGTAAATGGATGAGAGAATTACAACTTTTAGAGTTTTTTTTTAAGTTGTTTTAAGGTAGTTGGTCCAGACATTAATAAAAACTTGAAAAATATATAGAAAAGCCAGGCATGGTGGTAGACACCTTTAATCCCAGCATTTGAGAGGCATAGGCAGGCAGATCTTTTTGAGTTCAAGGCCAGCCTTGTCTACATAGCAAATTCCAGGACAGCTGGGACTAATGGGAGCACCTGTCTCAAAAAGACCAAAAAAATAAAGAAAAGATATTAAAATTTTGCCTATCATAAGGGGAAGCAGTCCTGACACAGGATGGATCAGCAGAAGGACAGGAAATGGTGGCATGTAACATCTCTAACCCTGGACCATCCTCAGAGTCAATGTCTGCCCGAGTCCCTGCTACTAGAGAGAAGCAGCTTGTTGTTATTAAAGGCTCCTATGGTCAGTCTGGCCTGGAGATCCATGGTCTACTTCAGAGCTTCTGCTTGTGAAGACTTCTCAGATTTCAACTAAGACCGTCATACAACAGAGGGCTTTTCCTCAGAGTTTTAGCAGAGGTTGAAAATCAACCAGACAAATGCCTTATTATATTTAGGCCAGTCTTAGAGGCTCACGCCTTTAGTCCCTGCAATCAGGAGGCAGAGGCAGGTGGACCTTTGTGGAATCCAGGCCAGCCTGGTCTATATAGCAAGTTCTAGGCCAGCTGGGGCTACGGAGAGACCCTGTCTAAAAAAAAGAAAGTTATTCTAGTGGAAGAAAAACGAAGTTAAATCACCTAATCTGTGGTAGGAATAAGGAATTTTTAAGTCAACATAGAAGATATCAACAGAGCTGCTTATATAATTTAAAAATAAGTGAGATCAACTGAATTTATCTAACAAATATTTAAAATAAAGTCATTTTTAGTTCATTGCTTGAACCCTTAAAAGAGAGGGGAAAAATAAGACTAAAATTTGGAGGCCAAGTGGTAGAGGAGAAGAGGACACAGCAAACCTTGCCTGGGAAAGGCTGCCATACAGAGGGGCTCTGCCCGAGCAGAGGGAGAGGCCAGCATCCTTGGCTTCTTGGGGCGTTTCCTATTGACCCATGCGCCTATGTGGGGTCTTTCATGGTCCCGTTCTTACTTTGAACTTGCCTCTTGTGGCCCAACTAGCCCAAACCATCCTCCAGTGACTTGTGTGGTCAAGGCACCTAGCCTTTTCTGTTTTTAATTTAGTCTTTCTTCTATTATCTGCCCCCAAACCACCATCTGCCACAGGTCCAGGGTCTCACACACTGTGATCTGGATGAATGGAAATTTCTGCCTGTTCGCCTCCAGCCCCATGTATTATCTAACCTGGGTCTCCACAGCCTTCTCTGTGAAAAGGGGATTAGTAATCAATACCTTATAAAACTGTGAGTCTCCAGCAGAAAGCATCTCCTTTCTCCTCGTCTTCTGCTGCTTTCCTCCTTCCTTCACCTTTCTGTTAAATTCTGGTGCTTTTTATTCCTCTCACCCACTAATTTCTCTGCTTTGAATTGGCCTCTGGAGCTCTTTCTGGGGATAGCCCAGTGGGTCAAAAGTGGGGTTTCAGAGTAGCCTCTGAGAGGAGGACCTCCCTGGATCCACATTGGGCTATCATAGGCTAATGCCCTGCGCATTCCAAGTACCTGCTGTGTGAACTTTGGTACCATTTGCTAGTAATAAGTATTTCTACTTCATAGGCATGAGCTAATTCATAAAAATATAGTATAATGCCCCATATTATAAGTGATCAATAAATATTAGGTGTTATTATTCAATAGTTTTTTAAAAATATGGAGTGTCTTGGGGCTGGAGGGATGGCCTAGCGGTTAAGAGTGCCGACTGCTCTTGTAGAGGACCCGGTTTCGATCCCCAGCACCCACATGGCAGCTGAGAACCGTCTGTAACTCCAATTCCAGGAGAACTCAGTTCCAGGGGAAACCGACACCCTCTTCTGACCTCTGCAGCATTGCATGACAAGGTTGCACAAACCTACATGCAGACAGTACATTCATACGCATACAGAAATAAAAAAATAAAAAAAATATGGAGTGTCTTATGACCGCTGACCCCATATCCTCAATGCCCAGCTTCATTTTCTTACTTCAGAGGGAATTTGGGTGGTTCGGGTACCTGTTACAATGGCGGCCTTGCTTACTGCATGTTATAGAGGGGCATGTGGAAGCCTGTGCCAGGTTTTCATGGGAGGGAAGTTTTACCAAAAGGGGCGGCTCTAGGCACCAGAGAAAGATGCAGGTATTTTACATGGTTACTGAAACAGGAAAAAGGTGAGGCAGCTGGGCCAACTGGGTGACACAGGTGCTGCTGTCACCGCTGCAGTTTGGGGATCTTTACCGGCCTTTCCCTCTCCACCGGCTCAGAAACGTTTAGCAGCAAGGGGTTCTACACTCCTACTTTTTTTTTTTTAATTTTATTTATTTTTGTATGTGTATGAATGTACTGTCTGCATGTAGGTTTGTGCACTCCTACTTTTAAAGCATTACTACTTCAGAAATGTTATGCTTTGTTCTAGAATTAGAGGTAGAATTTCATGGTTCTAAAAAAGAGAATAAATTTTATGTTAATTTTCCAGTGAAAAAAATAACAATAGGCCGGAGGTGAAACTACTTTTAAGCAACAGCAAAGTGTCTAGATTGTCTTATAGTAACGGAAGAATTAATCTGTTGTCGATCGTGGTGCGGGGGCGCATGTCTAGAATCTCTGCTGTTCTTCCTACGACTGTGAGATGTTGGAAGCTGGAGGCCAGCCTGAACAACTTAGTGGGACATGAAAGTGAAAGCTTAAAAAGGACTGGGGGATGTAGCTCCGTGGTAGTGTGCTTTTCTAGCAGTTATGAGGCCCTGAGTTCAATTCCCAGGACTTGCAATGAAAAAGAAATAAAACATAAAATGAATATTATAGGCCAGGCTTGATGGTGCATGCCTTTAATCCCAGCACTTGGGAGGCAGAGGCAGGTGGATCTCTGTGAGTTCAAGGCCAGCCTCATCTACATAGTGAGTTCCAGTACAGCTGGGGCTACAGAGAGACCCTGTTTTAAAAAGCCAAAAAAAAAAAAAAGGAATATTGGAATATTGTAAAGACTATTACCTTTCATACTTGTCATAGGAATAGAGCGGTGCTGCTTAAAATCAACAAGACAGGATTTGTGTGTGTGTGTGTGTGTGTGTGTGTGTGTGTGTGTTTGTATGTGTGTGAAAGTAATCTGGCATTTCTTATTCTAGTCTGAAACCACCGATACATTTTTTTTTGTAAATTTTATTTATTTTCTATGTGTATGAATGTACTGTCTGCATACAGGTCTGTGCACCCATGTCGTGCAATGCCGTGGAGGTCAGAAGAGGGTCTCGGATTCCCCTGGAACTGGAGTTCTCCTGGAATTGGAGTTACAGACGGTTCTAAGCTGCCATGTGGGTGCTGGGGATTGAACCCCGGTCCTCTGCAAGAGCAGTCGGTGCTCTTAACTGCTAGGCTATCTCTCCAGCCCCATAGATACATTTTTTAATGGGTTATATTATTTTCTAGAGTGACTGTGGCTTTTGAAACCTAATTTCTTATATACTTTTTAATTGAGTCAGAATATTTAAGCTTGGCCAGTCCCCAGGAAACCCAGTGTGATTGCACATTACATGGCATTGAGCATATATGAGTTCAACCAGCAGCATTTGAAAACAAATTAAAACATTGTGAGTAATTTTGCATGTCACTTCAGCCAGTGACCCTAGGCCTGCCTTCAGAGCTCCCTGGGGATGGGAGGTATCTGTTCTTCGCCTTTTTTACCCCCATCGATCCAATTCCCTTGGGCTTTCTCCCATTGGTGGACAGAGGGTGACTCTAGTTTAAAAATGGCCCTGAGTAGAAGCCAACTTTTTCATCTATTATTTAACCCAAGAAAGAGTCATTGTCTGCCCTACCACAACAGGAAAATATTATTATTATTATTATTATTATTTTTTTTGAGACAAGGTCTCCCTATAGCCTCAGCTGGCCTCGAACTCACTCTGTAGACCAGGCTGGCCTTGAACTCACAGAGATCTGCCTGCCTCTGCCTCCCAAGTGCTAGGAATAAAGGCATGTGCCACCACACCCGGCTTAAAGATGGTTCTTAGCCACCATGTGGGTACTGGGAATTGAACCCGGGTCCTCTGCTAGAGCAATCAGTGCTCTTAACCACTGAGCCATCTCTCCAGTCCTAGGAAAATACTATTTTTAAGAGGCTAGGTGTCATTTCTAATGTTTTCCTTTTCTAATGCATTTAGAATGATTTCTACAATGAGATTTTTACCATCTTTGTTGTCTGGAGAACCTGAACCTTGGTGACATGCAGTGACTCACTTCCCATTTAGATATCTTTCCTGTCTGGCCACATATTCTCCTTGAGACACATTCTCTTTTTTATTCCTTTGATCATTTTAAGTGATGAGGAATGGGCTGTCGAAGTCTGGTTACTGATCAGGAGACAGCCACCAGCCATGTGTTCAGTGGTAGGAGCACTGGTTAGTAGTTAATAACCTTTTAACCAAAGTGGTTTGGGGAGGGTGCTATGAAGGGTGAAATTCATTAACTTGTGAAACCAGGTTATAGGCCCAAGAGAAATATTTGACTGTGTTCTCTTCTTGGTAGAGTAGTGGAACAGGCCTACTTTCCCTGCTAGGCTAATTAACATCATGTCAGAGCAAGAGGTAGGATCTCCAGGGTGCAGAGTCTGGGTTTTACATTGCCCTAATTTGCAAAATATTCAGTTTTTTTTTTTATTCACTAGAAAAGTTCTCATGGGAGAGCAGGGGGTAAAGTCTGGGAAATCCTGTTTGCTGTTCTTGTTTTGTTACCGAGTTTAGCCATGGGAGGGGAGGAGCCAAGGACCGCATACATGCTACCGTCATAAGGTCATAAAACTTTGGTAGTGACTGTGACCTTGGTCTGTCACCGAGTTTTTCATGTGTGAAGTGATTCATTTAAGGTGAAAATATGTGGTGAAGAACCTCAGTTTCCTGGCCTCGGGCCCCAATTCCTATTACAAGGTCTCTGATGAACTGATTTAATAAGAACTGGTTTGGCAGCCCCACCCTTCACCGAGCTCCCTGAAATGGGGAGAACAAAGTTTGCAATAGGAGCATGATTGTCACTGACTAAGTATCAACTGAGACTAAGCTCGGCACACATTTCCGTTTGCCTGTGTGGAATGGGGCAGGTTAAGAAGGATGAAGAAGAGTGGATGATACTTACAGTGAAACCCACATTGCAGAAATTGATTCATTATGGTACTGAATGCCTATGGAATTAGTGGAGGCTTTGTGTGTATCCTTGTTTTGCTCTGACTGGACTTGGGGAGGTCTGCAGGCAGCACATTTGATGTGCTAAATAGCTCCAGCCTCATCAGGCTTTCACCTGTTAGGATACTGGCATTGGTCTTGTGACTTCCCCTGTTTTAAGAAACTCCCAGAGGGCTGGAGAGATGGCTGCCGAGGACCTGGGTTCAGTTCCAGCACCTACAAGGTGACTGACAACCATTTGCAACTTCAGTTCCAGGGGATCTGATGCCCTCTTTTGGCCTTTGAGGACACTGCATGCACATGATGCACATCTATACATGTAGGCAAAACACATAAAATAAAAAAAAAATCTTTAAAATACAAAAGGAAATGCCTCAAAGCCTTACTGAGTTCAAGGCCAAGCCTGGTCTGTAAAGGGAGTTCCAGGCCAGCTGGGGCTATAAGGAGACCCTGTCTCAAAAATACCCCCCTCAAAAAGATTATTATTATTTTTTACTCAGAACCAGCAAATTAAAAAATTAACTTGTTTGAAACATAAAAGCATACATATTTATTAGGTGCTGGTGTTATTACCTGTAGTGTCTAGGCTGAGTGTTTCCAGGTTCTTGGTCTCTTATTCAAGGAGTTGAAGTAGACTTACATAGATTTCTAAAATAGCAGGGAAACTGTTCAATAGCATAGGCAGAGTACAGATCAGAAATATGCTGTCAAGGGCAACAGTGGACCACAGAGTAAATGTTCTCAAGGGCTCTGAATATTTGGGGCTTTCTTTAATGGAATTCAAGAGAAGTTTGGTTGCTAAGGGAAATAGTGTGGGTGGTTCTCTGTTTTGATGAACAGGTTTGGTTTATGTAAGCCTTTGCTCACCATACATATCCCTTCTCATGATGCATACAATTTTCATCATATATGTGCCCAATTATACAGATGTTTAAGATAGTAAATAGGGGATTCTCCCTAAAATTTATTTAGGGGCCCAGTCTGCCTTATTGCACGTGCAGCCCAAATCAGTCTAGGCCAGATTAGCCCACTGGTAGTTCCAGGATGTGTATGAATAGAAACAAGGCATTATTAAGGGGTTCCTAAAGGGTGTAGCCTATTACTATTACTATTGCTTAAGGCAGGCGTCTGTGGAGCCTGATGTAGGCAGGATTCTCAGGTTTCCCTTCTACTCTCCCCAGCCTCTTCTCCCTATTTCATTTCAGCTTCTGTGAGATGGGCTTTGTTTTTAATTTTGTACTATCTAATGTAGCATATAGAGGAAATAAATTCTATTTAGGCCCCAATGTATAAGGACCTATCTCTCTTTTCTATGGCTCCACAATCTATAATTGTTTCTTAGGACTCAAAACTCTTTCCTCAGTGGGATATGACCCATGACCCTGTGTTTCACTGTGAACTTTGTTAAAGCAGCTGAGCCACTGTGTGAATGACCTCAGAACATTGCTAAATCATTTAAAGAAACAGGCAAATAACATGCAGCAGCAGTATCCTGTTCAGTCCCTAGAGCCTCCTGAATAGGAACGCTGCAGAACTTTAAAAAACGAAAATAAATAAAGCCCCAGATCCTCCCTCAAATATATTGTTAAAACAGCACAGGACACCTGGCATCCGCAAACAGTGTGGGGAAGGGGAGTCAGATGAGACCCATGTGTTTTCACATCGACACACCCAGAGGCGTTCGTGGTAACCTGGGCACCTCAGGAGCCTGAGCAGATGTTGGTCCTGTGGCAGGAGCTGAAGGCTAGGGCTGAACTAGAGTGTAGCCTTGGCCTTCAGTTCATGGTGCCTGAGACCTTTGGTGATAAAACAAATCTACTTCCAAGCTTGGGATGGGTGATGAGAGCAAGTCAGCAGAGCTTGGGGTTGGGGCCCTTTGGCATGTTGGTCTGGATCTCCTCATGTTTAGCGAGGGCCCTGAGGGCTCTGTGCATGCACCTACTGCCTTACCTTGTTTGCTGCATCTTCTCCAGACCTGTTATGCTTCTTGGCAAAACACATGCTCCTCAGGAACTTGGGGTCAACCTCCTTAAGAGATTCAAATCTTTGTGACCAAGATTTCTTCCATTTCTGTGGCATTTTGGGGGCACTGAATTCAAATCATTGGGGTTCTTAAATGGATCCCTCGCTCCCAAACTTATAACTTCAAAACTGGTCCAGGCTCCGTGGAAATGTACCCATCTTTCTGCTATGATCTACTATCCCTAAACCAGTTCTTGCTAGGCTATGGGGCATTGCTGAGCTGGCTGTGTGTGGTGTGGTTCTTGGATTTGGCTATGTCTCTGTGGTAACTTGCGGCTCCCAAAATGCCTGGGTCTCCAGGACGTTGCAGAGCATCTTGCCTAAAGAAACTCTGCTGTTGCTTCGTTCGATCTTCTCTAGTATCTTGGTCTTGGGTCTTCAGCTTTTTCTGTATTAGAGAGTTTGTTTTCTTTTAAAAACCAGGTTTTTAGTATGGACTAGGAAAAAGTTGTGTGTTTATCAGCAGCATCTGGAAACTCCTAACCTTGCTTAGTCATCTCAGTTCCTACGTGTCTTTCCACACCCATGTGAAATTCAATCGATCAAGAGGTTTGCTTGCTCCTGAAACATGATCTTTGGAGCCAAGGCACGGGGGGAATTTTAGAGAGGAGCTACAAGGTCTACTCGGACTCTGGTGGGGAAGAAAGCAACTTCACAGTAGACTCTGACCTGAAGCCACATTTCTTCACAGAAACCACTGAACCTATCTGTGGCATCCCCAGCCTATACACTCGGGAGTGCTCACATGGACCTGATGGGTGTGACCTGGAGTTGGGAATAGCTTTTCACCCCTGTTTGAGTGTGGTAACACAGAATAAATGAGTAGTCATGTACAAATGGCTTGTCTTGAGTCTTATTTCCAGATATAACACTCTTACTAGCTTTTGAGAGTCAGCTGCGCTGCTTTTCCCATGCTGTCTGTGAATTTGTAAAGAGGAGAGAGCAGGAAGAGGAGGAAGACAGAAACAGCAGCACAAGGTGAAGGCAGGACGAAGGCCGGAAATGAGTAGTAGAGGGAGGGAGAGAGAGTATCTGAAAGTAGGAGAAAGACACTTTACTTTTTGTTGGGTTATGTTGATCTGTGGTCTAAGAACTCTGTCCCAGAAAATAAAGATAACACATTTCAACTACATTTTTGAAGTTAGAAAAACATGCTTTCAGATCTATTGCAGGATGACTTTGGCTGTATTTCAGATTTCCATTAAGAACTAGAAACTGTCTCTAGAATTCTAGTATGAGAAGATGTTTAACTAAAATAAGGAAATAAGTAAAAACTAGCCAGCAGAGATCAATTTTTGAGGTCAATACCAGCTTGATTTCTCCTTGTTTGCTCTGTAACTCAGGTATGTAGTGCTTTCAGCAATGGGGTCTTACCAGCCAGTTCTGGTGGGTAACTAAGTACAATGTCAATAGCTAGTATTGTTTGAGGATCTATGGGTGCTCTCCCTGGTCAACAACTCCAAAAGTTGGAGTCTAGCCTTGGTATTGGGCTTTTCATTTGCTAGTCTCTGGTATCTATCATGGATATATAGATATAAAAGGCCTTTAAGTGTTAGCTGTCCTTCCTCTACCCCCTTCAGCCTCACTCTGTCAGTCCCCACCCCCATTAAACCTGTCCTACACATTACTCCCACTTCCCGTTTACAGCACTGCATTCCACCTCCACTCCCATGAATCATCGCCCATGGCACCTTATTAGTAATCCTAATCTCTAAGGATTTTCCAATTGAAAGCCATCTACCTATGGAAGTCTGTCTTTCTCAGTCTGGGTTACCTCACTCAGGGTGATTGTTTCTAGTTCTATCCAGGTAGTAGGATACAGAATTCTTTGGGTATATGATATGACTGGACCGTATAGGAGATCTATTTTAACTTTTTGAGGACCTTCCACACTGATTTCCATAATGGCAGCCCCGGTTCGCACTCCCGCCAACAGGGAATACGTGCTCCCCTTGCTCCACATCCTCTCTCCCATTTTTTGTCATCATTTTTTTAAATCTTAGCATTCCGATGGAGGTAAAACGAAATCTTAAAGTAGCTTTAATTTTGCACAGTACTAACAGTACTAGAAAGTGCTATGCATGTTACTGGTACAGAAAGGTAATCATCAACCTTACGCAGCTATAAATGCTGACAGCTATAATAACAACTGGTGTGGCAAAATCTGCCCCCTGGTGCAATAGTGGACAGATGTTATGTGAGGAGCCAAACAACTTCTCATTGGATTTAAAGCTTGCTTCACAAGATGGAGTCCCTACCTGACATTTTCAGGGCTAACAACCTGTGGCTAGACAGGTTTTGGGGACTTGGGGAAATACCTACTACTATTATTCTGCTAATAATAATAAACTGACTCATAATGACTTATTGTTATACCTATAGATTGGTGTACTTCTCAACTTTCAACAGAGAAAATTTTTAATGTAGCTCGTGGCAATTAACACAGAGAGTCAATGTGCAGCAAATAAGAGATGAGTGCTGAGCCCTAAATATGGGACACCTAGATCACACCCCCTCCTCGAAAGGCTCAGAGATCATTGCAGAATAGGGGGCAGAAAGGCTGTAAGAGCCAGTGGTGGTAGATGAATACAAGGAAGCTCTGTCTGGATGCTACAGGGAGGCTACGCACATGAACACACAACACTTATGCACAAGACTTGTGCAAACCCCAGCCAGACAGGGCCAGCCTGGATAAGTGAGGTGGGAAGAAGCCTCAGCCCTAGCTGAGGATGGATGGTGGGAGGGGAGGGAGAGAATTTTCCGGTGTGATACCTGTAAGTTGATCAGATTCCAAGGGATAGACCATACCCAAACTCACTTGGGAAACACAGATTAGACTGGATAAACCTTTTAAAAAGGCAATAATAGAAGATATAAAGTCAGGTGGGGCTAGAGTTTGAAGATAATTAAAAATACATGTATGAAATTCTCAAATCAATAAAAATATTAAAAAAATAAAATATTGCCAGGTATGGTAGTGCTCATCTTTAATCTCAGCCCTTGTGAAGCAAAGGCAAGTAGATCTCTGCATGGGAAGCAAAGGCAAGTAGATCTCTGCAAGATCAAGGCCAGCGGGGTCCACATATTGACTTCCAGCTGGGCTGGGACTATGGAGACCCTGTCAAAAACAAACAAAGACATTATCAATCAATCAGTCAATCAATCAATAAAAAATAAGTAAATAATAAAATAGTTTATATTTTTTCCATAAGCATAAACTGAAGGTCACTTTTGCTGTTATCTCACTAAAAGTTACTAGTCAGAGGTAGACCAGGGATGACACATGTTAGAAGAGCTCTTTTATCTTGTATTTTGTTTCTATTTCCTATACCCCAGTCATTCATATATATATGAATATAGATTCATAATTCACATATATTTACATATAAATTATGTCGTATATGTCATAATTCATATATATATGTAATGTCCAGGAAACTGACAGTAGCTGAGATTTCAGAGAAAAGGGACTGATTGGAACTGAGGTGAAGGAAAGAGAAGCTGATCCGTTTACAGTGGAGGTGGTTTGGGGAAGGAGCTCCTCCAGGAAGTATGAAATGGAGTAAGCTATAATCTCAGCCCTGAGAAAGGAATCAAGTGAGAAAAGATGTATTCTTTCAAGAATAGACCACTAACCATTAGTTCGTAATGGGAAAAATAGTGGCTATCTTTTCTGATTAAAGAATAACAAACAGGCATTGCTGATAATGTTCATATTTTTAAATTGTCTGGTGGGAAGGAGAAATAAGGAGGTGAGGATATACAGTATCTTAGTGGAGGTGGCTAAGAATTTGGAGATCCTTGAGACTTATTACATTGACTTTTCAGTTTTATCTAGTATTGTCTTTTGCCTGCCAGGTGTAAACAGGTGAGTGGAAGGCGTTAGGGTGTCCTGCAACACAGGGAGCCTATTGGAAATGGCATTGATCAATAACAAGAGAATGATTCATAAAGAAAAATTTGCCCACATTGCAGATCTGAAGTTAACCCATATAAGTATCGGGGGGACTTTCTTCCTGTCATCTGCCTATACATATTACACAAAAATACACAAGGATTATTTTTATACAAATATATTCATATTGCACATTTTGTATTATAATCTCTTTTACTTAAATTTTAAATAATTTTATTGACCCCTAGTATCTGAAAGACAAGTAGTAATTTAGCCTTCCATTTTAATTATATAGTAATATCTCCTCAATGAGCTGATTCTGTTATCATTGTCATAGGTTCTTTTTGTCTCTTGATGAAGCCTGTTTGATATTGATATACTCTCTAGATTTCTTAAGGCATATCTTTTTATTTTAACCTGTCTATGTCTTTATATTTAAAGCAACTTTCTTATAGACATGCAGTTGGGTCTTACTTCTAATTGTAGTAATCTCTGCCTTTTATTTGGAATGTTTAGTTATTTTGTATTTAATATGATTATTGATATGGCTGAGTTTANCCCTAAATATGGGACACCTAGATCACACCCCCTCCTCGAAAGGCTCAGAGATCATTGCAGAATAGGGGGCAGAAAGGCTGTAAGAGCCAGTGGTGGTAGATGAATACAAGGAAGCTCTGTCTGGATGCTACAGGGAGGCTACGCACATGAATGAACACACAACACTTATGCACAAGACTTGTGCAAACCCCAGCCAGACAGGGCCAGCCTGGATAAGTGAGGTGGGAAGAAGCCTCAGCCCTAGCTGAGGATGGATGGTGGGAGGGGAGGGAGAGAATTTTCTGGTGTGATACCTGTAAGTTGATCAGATCCCAAGGGATAGACCATACCCAAAGTCACTTGGGAAACACAGATTAGACTGGATAAACCTTTTAAAAAGGCAATAATAGAAGATATAAAGTCAGGTGGGGCTAGAGTTTGAAGATAATTAAAAATACATGTATGAAATTCTCAAATCAATAAAAATATTAAAAAAATAAAATATTGCCAGGTATGGTAGTGCTCATCTTTAATCTCAGCCCTTGTGAAGCAAAGGCAAGTAGATCTCTGCATGGGAAGCAAAGGCAAGTAGATCTCTGCAAGATCAAGGCCAGCGGGGTCCACATATTGACTTCCAGCTGGGCTGGGACTATGGAGACCCTGTCAAAAACAAACAAAGACATTATCAATCAATCAGTCAATCAATCAATAAAAAATAAGTAAATAATAAAATAGTTTATATTTTTTCCATAAGCATAAACTGAAGGTCACTTTTGCTGTTATCTCACTAAAAGTTACTAGTCAGAGGTAGACCAGGGATGACACATGTTAGAAGAGCTCTTTTATCTTGTATTTTGTTTCTATTTCCTATACCCCAGTCATTCATATATATATGAATATAGATTCATAATTCACATATATTTACATATAAATTATGTCGTATATGTCATAATTCATATATATATGTAATGTCCAGGAAACTGACAGTAGCTGAGATTTCAGAGAAAAGGGACTGATTGGAACTGAGGTGAAGGAAAGAGAAGCTGATCCGTTTACAGTGGAGGTGGTTTGGGGAAGGAGCTCCTCCAGGAAGTATGAAATGGAGTAAGCTATAATCTCAGCCCTGAGAAAGGAATCAAGTGAGAAAAGATGTATTCTTTCAAGAATAGACCACTAACCATTAGTTCGTAATGGGAAAAATAGTGGCTATCTTTTCTGATTAAAGAATAACAAACAGGCATTGCTGATAATGTTCATATTTTTAAATTGTCTGGTGGGAAGGAGAAATAAGGAGGTGAGGATATACAGTATCTTAGTGGAGGTGGCTAAGAATTTGGAGATCCTTGAGACTTATTACATTGACTTTTCAGTTTTATCTAGTATTGTCTTTTGCCTGCCAGGTGTAAACAGGTGAGTGGAAGGCGTTAGGGTGTCCTGCAACACAGGGAGCCTATTGGAAATGGCATTGATCAATAACAAGAGAATGATTCATAAAGAAAAATTTGCCCACATTGCAGATCTGAAGTTAACCCATATAAGTATCGGGGGGACTTTCTTCCTGTCATCTGCCTATACATATTACACAAAAATACACAAGGATTATTTTTATACAAATATATTCATATTGCACATTTTGTATTATAATCTCTTTTACTTAAATTTTAAATAATTTTATTGACCCCTAGTATCTGAAAGACAAGTAGTAATTTAGCCTTCCATTTTAATTATATAGTAATATCTCCTCAATGAGCTGATTCTGTTATCATTGTCATAGGTTCTTTTTGTCTCTTGGTGAAGCCTGTTTGATATTGATATACTCTCTAGATTTCTTAAGGCATATCTTTTTATTTTAACCTGTCTATGTCTTTATATTTAAAGCAACTTTCTTATAGACATGCAGTTGGGTCTTACTTCTAATTGTAGTAATCTCTGCCTTTTATTTGGAATGTTTAGTTATTTTGTATTTAATATGATTATTGATATGGCTGAGTTTAATTTTAGTACCTTACAACTTCTTTGCTGTTTGTTCTCTGTAATCTTTATTCTTTTCTCTAACCTCTATAAGGTGGAGTATTTAGTATTTTAGCATTATTTAGGATTGAGTATTTATTATTTTATCCACTTTCTCCTATGTTTACAGTTCTGCTTTCTTACTCTAAGGCTTACAAGATGTGTGTGTGTATATATATATATATATATATATATATATTATTGTCATTTGTATTTAAACAGTGTCATTCACCTTGATATATAATGTAAAAATCTAAACAAACTTCAAGTCCTTCCCTCCTTGCCTTTGTATTATTTTCCTTATACATTTTAATTCTATGTATATTGTAAATCTCAAGATATATTAATAATAATGTTCTTTAAATAGGTGATTTTTCTCATAAAGGCATTTTAATAAGAAATGTTTTATATATTCATATATAGTAGGTCTACTTTATCTCCAGGTTTAGTATCTACAATATCAACAAATTTTAGTCTAAAAATATTTGGGCAAATATACATGTCTACTAAACATACACAAACTTTTTTCCTTGTCATATTTTCTGAACAGTACAGTACAATGACCATTTATTTATATAGCATTTACATTACTTAAAGTATAAAGGAGGGTTGAAGAGATGTCTTAATGGTTAAGAACACATTCTGCTCATACAGAAGACCCAGGCTCAGTTCTTAGCACCCATGTTGTGCAGCTCATAACCGGTTAACTCCAACTGCAGGGAATCTGATGACCTCTTCTGGCCTTCATGGGCATTTGCACTTATGAGTACAAACCCTCCCACAGAGATATCCCTAATTAAAAGAAATACCAGGGGCTGGAGAGATGGCCTAGCGGTTAAGAGTGCCGACCGCTCTTACAGAGGACCCAGGTTCGATCCTCAGCACCCACATGGTGGCCGAGAACTGTCTGAAACTCCAATTCCAGGAGAACTCCAGTTCCAGGGGAATCCGACACCCTCTTCTGACCCCCGCGGCATTGCACAACACGGGTGCACAAACTTGCATGCAGACAGTACATTGANACATGTATGAGTATATTGCCTAGATGTATGTAAGTGCATCAGATCCCCTGGAACTGGAGTTTGCTGATGGTTATTAGCTGCCATGTGGGTGCTGGGAATTGAACCCGGGTCTTCTGCAAGAGCAACCAGTGCTCTTAACTGCTGAGCCATCTCTCTGGCCCCCAAAACCTTTCTAAAATGGGTTCTATTCACTGAATATCAGTTACACTTACAAAGCAAATATAGTATTTCGTATTTCTGTATGGAAAATTTATAAGAAACTTCATATTTCTTCCATCTTCAAAACACCCAGAATTTGACCCTTTTTGCCACTTACAGCACCTTATAACCCAGCAGGCCTGTCCGAGCCTCCTTCCACCCCCATGGCCCATTGTACCCTACAGTGTTCAGAGGAGTCCCCCACTCTGCTCTGACCTTTCAATAATGGCATTCCCTCAGGGTAAAATGGTTAAAGAAAAAATACAGAGCTATAGGTGCTTCCTGCTCCCTCAGCTCTGGGCTTGTGCCTAGAACCCAGTCTCTCCTGCACCACCATGGCTATGCTGCCTCCTTGTTACTCATTCTCACAGGCACATTTCTACCTCAGGGCCTTTGCACTGCTGTCCCTACCAAACCCTCACGCCTTACTCCTTCACCTTCTTTAAGTTTCTGGTCCAGTCACCCATCAGCGAGGCCCTCCCCGAGGCAAGTGCCCTGCCCCCTGCCTCTCTCTGTGGTGTACCCCCCTCTAGGCAGTATGCTTCATTTGTAGTCAAGACTTTGCCCCCTGGAATGTCAGCTCACCAGAGTGGAACCCTTGTCTGTGGCAGGGATAATTGTATTCCCAGTGCTTAACATGGTGCCTGATATGTGTTTAATGTGTGTTAAGTGATGGGGTGACTGCAGTTCCTGAAGGCCTTTTTTTTTATTAATTTTTATTTATTTCTGTATGTGTATGAATGTACTGTCTGCATGCAAGTCTGTGCACCCGTGTCGTGCAACGCCGCGGAGGTCAGAAGAGGGTCTCGGATTCCCCTGGAACTGGAGTTCTCCTGGAATTGGAGCTTCAGACGGTTCTCAGCTGCCATGTGGGTGTTGGGGAATCGAACCCGGGTCCTCTGTAAGAGCAGTCGGCACTCTTAACCGATAGGCCATCTCTCCAGCCCCAAAAACCAAATTATTTTTGAAAGGTATTTTCATTGGATGCAAAATTTTAAATTGACATTTTCTTTTCAGCATGCTAAAGCTGTCATTTTGTTGTCTTCTTCCTTGCATAGTCTTCAAGAAACCTATAATTTTTTTTTATTCCTTGTTGAATAGATATCTTCTTTTTTCCTGATTGCTTTTAAATTTATTATCTAACATGCATGTTCAACACAACTATGTGCCTTTGTGTGATTTTTCATGTTATTTACTAAACTAATTTGGATTTGTGAGTATATATTTTCTTTTTAGAAAGAATTTCAGCTGGGCGTGGTGGCACACACCTTTAATCCCAGTACTTGGGAGGCAGAGGCAGGCGGATCTCTATGAGTTCAAGGACATTCTGGTCTATATAGTGAGTTCCAGGCCAGCTGGGGCTACAGGGAAATCCTGTCTCAAAAAGACCAAATTTTTTTTTATGTGTATATGTGTTATGCCTGTGTGTATATGAGTGCACCTGTGTTGTGCCATGCCTGTGGAGGACAGAAGAGGGTGCTGGATCCAGTGGAACTGGAATTACAGATGGTTGTTTCCCCGCTATGTGGGTGCTGGGATTTGAACTCAGGTCCTCTGTAAGAACTGCTGAGCTATCTCTCCAGACCAACGGGCATATATTTCCTTCCTACAAGTGATACAAAACTTTTCATATTTTCAAATGTTTGCTTTGACACCCTTCCTTTTCTGGGGCTTCAAATACATTACAGTCTCATGTCTGCAACTACAGCTGTCTGTGCCCCTCTCCACTCCTGACTCTGTCTGTGCTGTGGTCTGGAAATTGCATCCAAGGACAAAGCTGGGCTTATTTACTCTATGGTTGATTTAAGAAATCATAGTCATGCTGCTGACTGTAGTTCAGTATCCAAAAGATAGAGCTGAGATTAGGTTGAAGACAGGCACGAAAGGCATAATATTAAGAAAAGATTCATGGTCAGCTATGCAGTGCTGCAAGGTCATGCTTAAACAGAAATGCTGCCTCAGCATTCTGCACTACCCTCTTTCTTTGCCTCACCTTAGCTGGAGCCTTGCTGAAAACTTTTTAAAAGTGTATTTCATCGGTTCTCTTGATATTAGGAGTGGCAGGCAACTTCGGTACCCTGCTAATCTCTTCTTGTCAGAAGTGGAAGTTCCCTGTTGTAATTCAGCAATATGCCATGGACATCTTTCACACATTAGAATTTAGATAATCACCACCCCTTAAAATGATTGCCTCCTGTTCTATTGTGTGCACGGAGCTGAAGAATTGTGAAAAGTAGAACTAATTTCTTAAAAGGCTTCTCTTTTCAGATGTAACATGGACGCATTGCCTGTGAATGAAATATGTGAGTGTATATAAGAAATATTTTATTTAGAAATGTGCTTTGTATTCTGTTAACTAAGAAACAAAAGGAACAGATGGGTTTCCTGTTTACATCTTGATTTGTTACTTGGATGTCTTTGTTAATCCAGAATAATTTCCTGGAAATAAGAGCAGACACATTGGCAGTGTGTGGCTTTGCATTGTAGGACATGTGGTGACCCTAGCAGTGAGTCAGAATTGTAATTTTAAGAGAATGACAAGATCCATGAAAATTTCTCTCTTTGGCAAGTGACTCAGCCATTTCATATTTAAAAATTTTTAACAGAGATAAGAATGAAATTGAAATATCAAGGTCTACCTAGTGTTTAAAATAAGCGAAGAAGGGAATTAGATTGACATTTGTTGTTCTGTTTTTGGTCTAACAATAATACTCAGTTTAACCTTTAAATACTTAAACATTGCTTTCTTTTTTTGGTCTTTTTGAGACAGGGTCTCCCTGTAGCTCCAGCTGTTCTGGAACTCACTCTGTAGACCAGGCTGGCCTTGAACTCACAGGATCTGCCTGTCTCTGCCTCTCAAGTGCTAGGATTAAAGGTGTGCACCACCACAATCAGCAAAAGTTGCTTTTTTTTAAAATTTAATTTGTAACTCCTATGCTATCTTGTAATTTTTGAACCAAATATGGAAATTTTGCTATTATATAGTCATTATTAGAAACTATGTGAAACAAAAAATATCAGAAGGACATCTAGGAAAATAATATTTATTTATGAAGAAGATAGGGTGTTGGATGTTTAGTTTCTTTTTATTCATTATTTTTGAATGCAGTTATTATACTTTGGAGTGGAAAAGTACATGTCTATATCAAAATTCAGTATAGCAATAAATACTCACAAATTGAATCCCATTTGTTAAAAGATTTACTATGACTAAGTATGATGAATCTCAGGTATGAAATGCTGATTCAGTATTCCCAAAGCAATTAATATGCTTCCGTACAGCATCTAGAAAAGAAAACACACAGTTATATCAATAGAGACAGAAAAACCATTTGACAAGATCCAACCCTTATTCACATAAAAAACTCCCAGCAAACTAAGAATGGAGAATAACTTCTTTTTATTTTCAACACACAAAAATCAGTTGTATTTCTATATACCAGAATGAACAAGTATAAACCAATACCATTTACAGTAACTCCAAGAAAATAAATATTCAACAGGATATGTACACTATGTTCATGATGAAACAAAATGCCAAAAAAAGGCTATCCTGGTCTACAGAGTGAGTTCCAGGCCAGCTGGGGCTATGGGGAGACCCTGTCTCAAAAAAAAAAAAGTGAAACCAGCAGATTTTAAGACTTACTGCAAGTACTGGTCATCCTGAACATGGGAGCCCAGGAAAAAAAAAGTCACAGATTACCGGATAGCAGGAAGTCCAGAAATGGGCCCAGACCAGTGTGGCTGATTCTTGACAAAGATGCAAAAGAAATTCTATGGGAAAGGACAGTTTGCCACAACAGCTAGGCATCGCCTATCCATGTGTCCCCAAATACAAGTAAAAGCGCACACCTCAGAATTTAGGAGGTTAACTGGAAATGATCGTGAATCTAAATGCAATGTGTAAAACAATGGAATAGTTTAGAAGAAAATCTTTGGGTCCTAGGGCTAGACAAGACTTCTTAGACATGACACCAAATGGCACGACCCATAAAATAACGAATGGCCTTCACCAAACTTGAAGTTCTGCTCTTTAAAAAGTGTTAAGAAAATGAAAAGACAGGCTGCTGATGGGAGAAAACACCAAAAAGCACGTATCTGACAAAGACTGTATTCGTGATACCTAACAACTCAAACTCCACAGTAAGAAGCAGCCCAACTTACAAAGGACTTGAACAGACTATTCACCAAAAACAACAACAACAACAATAACAACAAAACAAATGGGAAATAAGACTCTGAAATGATATTCACCAACCGTTAGGAAAACACAAATGAAACAATGATGAAACATTACTGTACAGCCATCAGAGCGGCTAAAGGGAGAAATGCTGGCGATACCAAACACTCTCGCAGACAGAGAAACTGCCGTTCTGCTAAATTCTTCTTCACTCATTGTATGCATATGCTTAAAGTGAGCTTGATCCTGTGGCTTCAGAGAGACCCACTTTCCAGTTCACTCAGCAATTACAAGTCAGAACATACAGAAGAAACTGAACTGTGCACCATGTTTGAAGAATCTTCTAGACTTCAGTTTAATTAGTGTTTTGTCATTTTTTAAATTTTTATTTATTTATTATTTTATGTGTATGAATGTACTGTCTGCATGTAGGTTTGTGCACCCATGTCGTGCAATGCCACAGAAGTCACAAGAGGGTGTCGGATTCCCCTGGAACTGGAGTTCTCCTGGAATTGGAGTTACAGACGGTTCTCAGCTGCCATGTGGCTGCTGGGGATTGAACCCAGGTCCTCTGCAAGAGCAGTCGGCGCTCTTAACCCTAGGCTATCTCTCCAGCCCTGTTTTGTCATTTTTTTTTTTTTAAATTTTTTTTTTTATTAATTTTATTTATTTCTGTATGTGTATGAATGTACTGTCTGCATGCAAGTTTGTGCACCCATGTCGTGCAATGCCGCGGAGGTCAGAAGAGGGTCTCGGATTCCCCTGGAGCTGGAGTTCTCCTGGAATTGGAGTTTCAGACGGTTCTCGGCCGCCATGTGGGTGCTGGGGATCGAACCCGGGTCCTCTGCAAGAGCGGTCGGCGCTCTTAACCGCTAGGCCATCTCTCCAGCCCCTGTTTTGTCATTTTTTAAAAAAGCACTCTTTATTTGTATTTGGTCTTTATTGTGTCCGAAAGCAGTTGGTGAATGTTTTCTGCACATGTTTACATAGTAAAATGTTCAGTTTCTCAGGCCACAAGAAGTCTGCTATGCAACTTCACTGCCCTCGGAGCAGACTAGCTGGAGATAAAAAGAGTAAACAAATTAGCCTTCCTATTAGCTGTCGCCAAAAACCTTTCATTTGATTTGGCCTGTGGACGACAGGTAGCTGACCCCAATTCTAGAGGCAAGGGCAGCGGGAGCCCTCAGGCAGGACCAGGCCCACCACTCACTGGTGCTAAGCATCTACTTGGCGGCGGCTAGTGATTTGGTGAGGAAATCCTGCACTGCTGGCAAACACTGGTCCCAAAGTCATCTCAAGGACATCTCAAGGACATTACTTGCCTACTCAGATCTACACTTCAGCACAAAGACTTTTTCAAGTCCGTCCACTCCTCATGCAGCAAGCAAGGTGGATCCCAAGGCATGGCCAGGCTGAGGAACTAGGTGCAGAGCTGTGTCAAGGCTTGTGTTGTTCCCAAGGAACAGGCTCCATTTACAAATAGGACACAGCCTAACACAGAAAACATCTTCACCTGCCCTGTCATGACACATACTGATGTGTTTCCCAGGAGTTGTCTGGCATCAAAATTGGCCACTGCATTTTTGATGGGTGGGTCTACACCCAACTCAACCAAGTGATATTAGAGCACACTGCAGGAGAAAGAATGGTGCTCGAGAATAACTTCTTAAACTTCAGAAAGAGGGGCTGGAGAGATGGTTCAGCTGTTAAGAGCTCTGACTGCTCTTGCAGAGGACCTGGGTTCGATTCCCAGCACCCACATGGCAGCTAAGAACCATCTTTAACTCCAGTTCCAGGGGAATCCAACGCCCTCTTCTTACCTCCTAGGCATTGCACGACACGGGTGCACCAACCTACATGCAGACAGTACACTCATACACATAAAAAATAAAAAATAATAAATAAATTAAAAAAATAAAAAAATATAAAAAAAAAACTTCAGAAAGAACACCTACAAAACTAATCTCAAGTTAACACTTGAATTTTCCTGTAAAATCAAGAACAAGGCAAGGATGTGCCCTATTATACCTACTTTTGAACTTCCTGCTAGACTCCTAGCTAATACAACAAGGCAAGGAAATAAAAGCACACAGATTGGGGAAGGAGGAAGTAAAGCTCTCTATACTTGAAGCTGGCATGCTTGTCTATGTAGAAAATACTAAACTAACTAGAATAAGTTTTAACAAAGTTTCAATATACAAATTTAACATGCAAAAGTCTGTTATTTTTCTACATATCACAAATAAATGAGTGCAATTTGAAATAAAAATTGCAAGCCATGGGCTGGAGAGATGGCCTAGCAGTTAAGAGCGCCGACCGCTCTTACAGAGGACCCAGGTTCGATCCCTAGCACCCACATGGCAGCCAAGAACCGTCTGAAACTCCAGTTCCAGGAGAACTCCAGTTCCAGGGGAATCCGACATCCTCTTCTGACCTCCGCGGCATTGCACGACACGGGTGCACAGACTTGCATGCAGACATTACATTCATACACATACAGAAATAAATAAATTTAAAAAAATTGCAAGCCACTTATATTAGTACCTAGAGAAACAATTGTATAGAAATCTAAGAAAATATAAATGTATTTTATTTATAATAATAAATAATAAATATATTATAAATCTAAGAAGATTTATAATGATGAAAAATATAAGACTCCAGTGAAAGAACTAAACAATAATTAAGTAGAGGGATGTTTAATGTCCATTGGATAAGAAAACTTAGTATCGTCAAGATGCCAGTTCTTTCCAACTTGATTCATAAATTCAATTCAGTTTTATTTAAGAATACCAGCAAGTCTAAAAAAAAAAAAGAATACCAGCAAGTTATTTGTAGATATCAGGAAACTGATTCTAAAGATTATATAGAGAGGAAAAAAACCTATAACAGCCAATATGACATTGAAGAATGAATGACATTGTAGGACTAGCACTACCCAATGAAATACTTCAGTGGACAAAATAAGGAGATCAGATAAAGGCTGACACACTGATACAATTTATTAAACTAATCTTTGACAAAGTAGCAAAGACAATGTATATAAAAAGATTTGTTTTTCTTTTTTTTCAGGAATTATTGTCTTCTAAAAAGATTTGTTTTTCAATAAATGATCCCAGACCAACTAGATATCTATCTACAAGCAAAAAAGTATCTAGACCTAGACTGTATATCTTTTTTTTTAAGCCAATTTTTATTGAAGCTTTGTGCATTTTAGACTGTATATCTTTTACAAAACAAGTTCAAAATGGATCAGATTTAAATTTAAAAAACAAAATTTCCAGTAGTAGGCTATAGCTAAAAACAACAACAAAACAAAACAAAAAAACCCCCAAAATTATAAAATTCCTAAAAAGCAACTTGGTAGAAAACCTAAATGACTTTGAGCATAGCAATGAGCTGTTATGTGCAACACTAAAGACACAATCCACTAAGTAAAGACGGATCATGTATTGTGGTCTTCATTAAAATTAACAACTTACTGCTATGGAAATAACACTGTCAAGAGAATGAGAAGAGACACAGACTAGGAAAATTATTTATAAAAGACATTTTTAAAAGGACTTTTATTCAAAACATATAGGGAACACTTAAAATTTAAACAACTTCAAATAAACAACCCTTTCTCAGTGGTCAAGAGCATTTGGGATTGGTTTCCAGCATGGGGTTGTTCTGAGAAATACACATTTACTGAATGAAATTGCAAGGCATTGGATATGCTGGTTCCTTCTATTCCAACTTTGTTAGGTCATTTTCATGTCACAAATCTTCATCCCCGGCATATGTTTCTGGGGAGACTGGAACTAATTGGGGGTGGGAAATCCCCAGTATTGCTTCGCCACCTTTATTGGGAAGTGGCTTTCCTGGATTCCCCCGCTCCTCTGTGCATATCAATACTATGGGAGGGGAATCCTCACTTGATCATTTCACAGTAATCAACATGCCTCTTCCTGAAAGGTGAGTCACTCCTCTCCAGACTGCTTTCTTTAGGGCCAATCTTATCTCTGAAAAAAAAAAAAAAAACCTCTATGGGCATTTTCTTAAAGCCATGAGTGACATTGCTAAATAGGATTAAAAACTGGAACATTTGGTATTTTTCTTCCCTTGGAAAGTGCAAATGTTCTTTGTCATTGAAAATATTTTTCTTTAGTAGTGAGATGTGTGGTTCACCAATGGGGAAGACCACTAATTTCATCAATTCCAACCACTGTGAAGTCTTAAACATAAAATCTGTTTTCATGTCTTATACTTGAATTATGGCCTATTTTTAATTTTCAGTTGTTACCTATTTTCTAGTATTCTCCTTTTCCCTTGTTTGTTGCTCAGCAGTTAACACTTGTTTGGTTATTTCTTATTGGAAATGGAAAAATCTTAAACATAAAATAGCACATAGATGTGCTTTCTCAATATGGTGAAAATTGGCTCTTGGAGAGCCAAGAACTCTATTTTTGTATATAAGAACAGATAAACTATATAGTATGTGTATAGTATACATTAAAATTTTATACCACAGATATAGTATGCAGTACATACATAGTATCACAGATATAAAAGTGGTGTCTAGTATGTCTGTAATACTAAATTTTTAGTCTATTTTCCTGAGACAGGGTCTCCTTGTAGCCTGCGCTATCGTGGAACTCACTATTGTAGACCATGCTGGCATGGATCTCATAGAGATACCCCTGCCTCTGTCTCTTGAGTGCTGAGACTAAAGACATATGCCTCTATGCCTGGCTGTAATATTAAATTCTTAAGTGCGACAGTTATAAATTATATGTAAAAGAACACCCAAGGAGTATTGATAATGGAATAGAAATAAGAAAGATAGTTTCTAAGAGATAAAATGTAGTCTGAATTGAAGAATTTAGAAAACTGTTTTTGCCAACACTGCACATGTCCGTTGATGATCAGACACTGGAGAAATGGACCATGTAGAAGTTGAGTTGCTATTTGTATCTTTTTACTTTCTAGTTGGATAATCTTTGTCTTCTGTGTTGTCTGTTGATTCTTTTTTTTTTTTTTTTTTTTTTTTTTTTTTTTTCTGTTGTCTTGGAACTTTCTCTGTAGACCAGGCTGGCCTTGAACTCACAAAGATCCGCCTGCCTCTGCCTCCCAAGTGCTAGAATTAAAGGCGTGCGCCACCACACCTGCGAAGGTAAAGGTCCCAAATAGAAACCATGTGGCTAGAAAAGAATTCATTGACATTCCCGAGTCAGAGCATCAAAAGAATAAAGTAATCAGCTGGGAATTCAGGAAATGCTGAGTCATTGCAAATAGAACAAAATCCCATTTAGATCACCTGGTCTTGAAGCCACGTCTCACTGTGTATAAGCTTAGGTTAGCCTCAAACTTATGACCTTCCTGCCTCAGCCTCCCCACGACTGGGATTACAGGGCATCTTGAAAAAATTTATGTTCACGCCACGTAGGAGTTATGTTTCCTTTTTCCTTCTCTACATTCACAGAATCACAGCTACCCCTGAGTAGCTGTGCTCTGTTTTTTATAGGTGTCTCTGTCTGTTTTTGCTGTGATGGTCTTTTGTTCCTTTCCTAGTCAGTTGAAACATGTGGCTTTATTTTAATTTTGGTTCTTGCTTTAGTTAGAGAAACAGTTATTGGCTTATATTTATGCTTTTTATATTAAAGAACAATTTCCTATTTTCCAATTTATTTTTTATTTTATGTGTATGAGTGTTATGACTGCTTGTGTGTAAGTGCACCTTGTTGTATAGTCCCCTGGAGGTCAAAAGAGGGTGTTGTTAGCTGGCATGTGGGTGCTGGGATTCAAACCCAGGTCTTCTGCAAGAAAAGCCAGTACTTTTAACTAATGAGCCATATCTCCAGCTCCCGCCCCCATTTTTAGAAACTAAAGGCAATGGAAGAAAAATATTTCACTCTCTGAAAACTCATGGGGTAAAGTGAATCGTGTGTCTGCTAATGACATTGTTATAGAGCAGATTCTGGAGCAAGTCAGGGCCATCTGTGTTTGTTTTCCAGGGGCCTTGGTTAGGAACCGACTTCAGGAGTTAAGTGGCAACGCAGAGCTATCCTCAGGCCGCCCTTCTTCTTACTGTTTCCTACCAGACAAATGAATCAGAACAGATCCGGTTCGTGTCCATCAGACACAGTTCCAGAAATCCCAGGGATATGTTTAGTTCTTGGCAGGCTAAGTCAAACTCTACCTGCTCCTCCACTCCTGAAGGCTCATGAGAATGCAAATGATAGTAACACGACCGTAGTGATAACCTTGCACCCACTTAATTTATTAAGTTGTGAATTATTCACACATATACATTGGGGGGATGGAAAAGAGCTATGCTTCTTTTTTCACTTAACTCCAGACATTGCCTGTGAAATTTGATAAATTTCACTGCAGACTAAGTGAAATTCAGTGCTAAGGGGTCTGTGGCACTGGCTTGCCAGCCTCGAGCTTGGCTTTTCCGCTTGCCTGCCACGTCACAGCAGATAACTGCCTTCCGTCTAATCGTGTACTGAAACTCTCCTTGGCTTTGGGGTTGCGTGCCTGCCGTCACTGCCCTTCTGCATGGAGCAGGTGCCTCTGGGGCTGCTAAGTCCACTCTTGGATGCAGGTTTGGGCCTGATTGCTCAATCCCATCCTCTCTGCTGTGGATTGGTTCTGGACACATGTGTACTGCAACTTGGGGAAAGGCATGCTGGGATGTCTGGGAAAGTTTTTGCAACTTGGGGAAAGGCATGCTGGGATGTCTGGGAAAGTTTTCCCTCACTTTTTGGAGAGATTTTCTAGGAAGGAACTCTCCCTCCTCCTTCGGGAGCTCCTCTGTGAGAGGAAACTGTTTTTAGGACCTGGCCTGCAGCCTGCATCTGATGTTAACCCTCAGAAGAAAAGAAAAGCCACAGAATTCCGGAGAAACCAAGCCAGGGCCGGTGGATTATGTCATCCAGGGAACCTGCCTTCATACTAGTCTTCCAATTAGATGAGCCCATAAATGGTCTCATTGTTTAAATTAGTTTAAGAAATATTTTCTGTGACTTGTACACAGTGCCCTAATTTGTTAAAAAGTAAAATAATAAAACTCAGTGAAATCACCTCCCAACATTTTCTACTTTTGTTTTTGTTTATTTATTTATTTATTTATTTGTTTGTTTGTTTATTTATTTTATTTCTGTATGTGTACGAATGTACTGTCTGCATGCAAGTCTGTGCACCCGTGTCGTGCAATGCTGTGGAGGTCAGAAGAGGGTGTCGGATTCCCCTGGAACTGGAGTTCTCCTGGAATTGGAGTTTCAGACGGTTCTCGGCAGCCATGTGGGTGCTGGGGATCGAACCCGGGTCCTCTGTAAGAGCGGTCGGCGCTCTTAACCTCTAGGCCATCTCTCCAGCCCCATTTTAATTAATTTAATTATAATTCCATACAGGAATTATAATACCAGTCCAGGATGATAATTATATAAGAGTTACCTAGTTGCTTAGAAACTCCAGTAACCTCTCCTTTAAGGAAAATGTGATACTTAAGTCTCCTTTGAAGCCTTAGGATTCTGAGTAAGAAAACTGTCATGGATACTTTCTGTTTTTCATAGTAAGCAGAGAATGCAGTAAATCTCTGCTAATGCTTTCCTGGCTTGGCAAAGTTAATTTGCCTTCAGGTATTTACTCTATCTCTCTTGACATATCGATTCAAAGTTTATATTCAAGGAGACCATCTGTGTTGCAAATAAATGTCACTTTTCAGAGAACGAGAACCTCCTCCCCTTGATGTAGTTTATGTTCAGACAAATAACTGTTTCTTAAATAAGAAACATAACTGGTATTTGTGCAAGGGCCAGGAGTGCTTCTGTGCTTCTCAAACAACAAAGTGGTGCCAAATACAGCGGGCTCTGTCTCTAAACTGTGATGGAGGAATCTGTGGATTAATCAGCTGAGAAGTTCATCACCAAATGGGCGATTAGGAGAGAGTCCTGCTGGAGGAAGGCCACTGGAGTCTGCCTCCTAGGGCGTCTTCTCCCTGGATTCTCTCTGTGCTCTCTCTGCCTCTTCATCCCAGGAAGTGAGCAGCTTTCCTCTCCTGGTACCATGTTTCTGCTTTGCGACAGGTCTAAAAGCAATAGAGTCCATCGACCAAGCACTAGAACCTTCGAAACTATGAACTCAAATAAATATTCCTTTGATAAACTGTTTATTCTCAGATATTTTGCCATGGAGGCAAGAAACTATCACAGTCTACACCGACAAAGCTTCTGTTTAAACCATGTGTTTGTTTGCCCTGAGGTGAAGTCAGGCTAGAGTGTCTTGGCTTCCAGCCCCTCTTTGGATTTCTTTTGGCATCAGGTAGGACTAAGTGATTCACCCCTGCTAGAAATGTGGAGAGGAATCTTAAGGATTGGCACTTCTCTTAGCCAGGAATGGACTGAGATAGGCACATCAAATTTCATGGGTGTGACTGATACAGCCTCATGATTTCCAGCTCTTACAACCGTGTCCTCAGGCCTCTCTGAAGGCTTGATAATTGCCAAATTGTTGGCTTCTGTAGTGGCATTTCTTCAGCGCTGGGGTTATTTTGATTTGGTGCAAGCTGATGGTACTCTTCACAGACTACATTTCTACGTTATATTTCCACAAGGTTTTAGAAAGGAAATACCTTTGTTTACAGAGTCACAGCAAAAGCTGTAAGTTTGACAGAGAAGACTCACTCAGATAAGCAAAAATGTGAATACAATATGATACTTTCTAAAATGTTAGACTATCAAGAAATACCATAAAATATAACTATTAATCTGGAAGGTTAGAGCATGGTTAAGAGATTCTGCAGAGCAAGGAAGTTCATAGAGCAGTCCATCAAGTGTTCTTCCTGTTTAAAATGGGAAAAAAATAACATCATTTAGCACTCCCTGCCTAAAGAACAAAGTTGTCAAACAATTTCCAGACTAATAAGAGAAACCTCTTGGTTAAGCTTTGTTGGTTCCCAGAATTTCAGTTATTCATCCATTTCTCTTAGGTTTTCAAATTTCATAGAGTACAGGTTTTTGAAGTATTCTCATATGATTGTCTGGATCTTTTTTTTATCTGTTGTGATGTTTCCCCTTTCATTGAGAATGCTATTGATTTGGAGTTGCTCTTTCTTTTGGTTAACTGGGCTAGAGGTCTTTTTATCTTGTTTGTCCTTTCAAAGAACCAGCTTTTGGATTAATTGATTCTTTGTATTATTTTCTTTGTTTGTATTTCATTGATTTCTGCTTTGATTTTTGTTATTTCTTCCTGTCTGTTGGGTTTAGGGCTCATTTGTTGTTGTCTCTTAAGTGTTTTAGCTGCAGTGTTAAGATTATTTGTTCCCTTTCTGTTTTTTTGATGTGGGCACTTAGGGCTATAAATTTCCCTCTTAGGACTGTTTTTAAAGTATCCCACAGGTTTTGTTGTGTTGTATTGTCTTTTTCATTTAGTTCCATGAATACTTTTATTTTGTTCTTTATTTCTTCCCTGACCCATTCATTATTCAGGAGAGTGTTGCTTAGTCTCCATGTGTTCTTGTAGATAGTGGGGCTTATTCTGGTGTTGATATTGAGCTTTATTGCACTGTGGTCTGATAGAATGCATGAAACAATTTCAGTCCTTTTGTATTTGTTGAGGTTTCTTTTATCTCCCAGTATGTGGTCTATTTTGGAGAATGTTCTGTGAGTTGCTGAGTAGAAAGAATATTCTCTGGTGTTAGGGTGGAATATTCAGTAGGAGTCTGTGAGGTCCATTTGGTGTATTGTATTGTTTAGTTCAGATGTCTCTCTCTCTCTCTCTCTCTCTCTCTCTCTATATATATATATATATAATATATATGTATATAATATATATAATATTTCTTCTTTTTTTTTGAGACAGGGGTTCCCTGTGGCTCCAGCTGTCCTGGGAACTCACTTCTTAGACCAGCGCGGCCTTAACTCAAAAGGATCCCAACCTGCCTTTGCCTCCAGTGCTAGGATTAAAGGCGTACCCACCACGCCCGGCACTCTATGTGTATTTTTTTTGTCCAGTTGATCTACCAAGGGGCTCAATGGGGTATTGGAAGTCCCCCACTAAGAGATAGATATATATATAATATATATATATATATATATATATATATAGAGAGAGATGAGAGAAAGAGAGATTAAGAGAGAGAGAGCTCAGTCTTTACTTCGTTTCTCTAACAACATGTTTCTAAACCCAGACGCTATCTATACATCATGTATTTCTTGTTGGGAATAGTAGACACTGGATGTGACCCATTTTTATCTCCTTTTCAAATCTGTTTAAATCTTTAAGAAAATATTCTACCTAATTTCTTTTGTTTTAAATTCTTTTATTTTGAGAATTACTTTAAACACAGCTTGCCTTATGGCCTGTTCTGATCATTCTATTATACAAGTTCATATTTAGTTGTTCTTGATTAAGGTGACATACTTCCTTTGGTGTTTTGTGATTTTCGAGTTACAAGGCCTTGTTAACTGTGAGAATCCTGTGTGGCCTGGGTTGAAAATGACTTTACTAAGACACTTCCTGTTTTCTTCAGCCAGGACTTCAGCAGTAGCATCTAGAAATCATGTTTATCTTAATTAATTCATCTGATTACCTGCTCTTGAAATAGGGAGTGTAAATCCTCCTCTGCTGCACAGGAAGGCATGCTCATGGTTATAATTTCTCGGGATGGTTTTTGCTCCTTAGAGCTTAGCCAGTGATAGAGAAGGTTCCTTGCTGCTGCCTCCAGTGAGTGAATTTCATCCCCAATCCACTTGTCTTTAGAGGGTGTTGTTGGCTTACACCTTTAATCCCAGCACTTGGGAACCAGAGACAGGCAGATCTCTGTGAGTTCAAGGCCAGCCTGTTCTACATAGTAAGTTCCAGGCCAGCTGGGACTAAAGGAAGACCCTGTCTTAAAAAGACCAAAAAAGGGGCTGGAGAGATGGCCTAGCAGTTAAGAGCGCCAACCGCTCTTACAGAGGACCCGGGTTCGATCCCCAGCACCCACATGGTGGCCCAGAACCGTCTGAAACTCCAATTCCAGGAGAACTCCAGTTCCAGGGGAATCTGACACCCTCTTCTGACCTCCGTGGCATTGCACAACATGGGTGCACAGATCTGCATGCAGACGGTACATTCATACACATACAAAAATAAATTAAAAAAAAAAAAGACCAAAAAAAAAAAAAGAAAAGAAAAAGAAAAAGACTCTGAGTTTGGGGGCTGGAGAGATAGCTTAGCGGTTAAGAGCACCGACTGCTCTTGCAGAGGACTGGGGTTAGCACCCCCATGGTGGCTAACAGTCTGTGACTCCAGTTAGAGGGGATCCCATACCCTCTTCTGACCTTCACAGGCATTCACAGGCATTGCATCACATGCAGGCAATACACATATACACATAAAATAAAAATAATAACTAAAATATTAAACTATTTTTTAAAAGAATCTCAGTTTCCTGACCCTACTCTGTGGCCACCCAGTGTTACATTTATTCTCAGGATCCTTTGTCACTGACACTGGTGATGACCTCGAGGTTAACAGAAACTTTAGTACCTGTTTTAAACATTTCTTATTATATTGCACTTTTGAAAATTTCATTCCCGAGAGTGTCCTTGTACTTTTTTTAAAAGATCATTGGTTATACTTGCATTTCCTAGGGCTTTGAATCAAAGTCCAACATGAGGAAGTAGAGGGTGGAGCTCAAGCTGACCTGCTTCCAGGTGTTTGCTGTAGATGTATTTCGGGATATGCAGCTGGTTTTCATGAGAAATTTAAAAGAGACAGAAATGTGTATTAGTTGTTTTTCTGTTGCTGCGATAAAGCATCACAACCACAGCAGCTTATAGTCTATTCGCATCTTCAACCACCAACAGGAAGCAGAGAAAGCAATTGGCATCAGGACAAGGCCATGAACTGTCGAAGCCACTCCAATGACATGCTGCTTCCAGCAAGGCCTCACCTCCTAAAGGTTCCATGACCTCCCCAAACAGCACCACCAATTGGGGACCATATACCAAGTATTCAAAAACTCGAGCCTATGAGGAACATTTCTCATTTAAATCACCACCCGATAAGCATTTAAAAACGCTAGTTGAAATTTGTGAGTCTCTGGTTGTGTAAATGACTGTGGCCTCAATTGGTTGCTTAGCCCTGGGCCAGCATTCTAGTCACCATGGTTGAAAAGCTAACATCCATTCCACTCTAGTTTATACCCGTGGTTTACATGCATGTGTGCCTGAGTTACCTGGAATTCCTGTGAAAACAACAGCTCGCTATGCACCTCTGGAGAGTCTCATTCAGTGAGTCGTAGAGGATACTGATGACGTGAGGTCCAGACTCTAAGTCAGTCATGGTAATACTGGTCTTCCATTATGATTAAATTTATGAATAAGCATACGATATGAATCTGTCAGAAGAGATATGAGAAGTGTACTCGGGGCTTCTAAGAAAATTTCCTCACTTCTGAGAAAGAAACACAGAGCAAAGTAGTTCTGTCTTTCTTCAGGAGTTGGTCAGCAGATGCCTCAAATTACCATAAGCATCTTGCCTTCATCCTGAGAACGATAGCAAGAGACCCACGGGGCTGCAGGGCTATGGTCCTGCTAGTCTTTCTCTGGCTTGGTTTTGCCTTGCCTGGTTATTTCACTGTGTGAGATACTACAAAAAATTTAATAAATTAAATTTACATACAACTTTAGCCAAAATTTTCTGGTTAGTTGAGGGCAAAATCTTGTAAGTGATACAGCTGTAGTCTGGCACACTGACTCCTAGTCCCCAGTGTCATCTATAGAGTACTGCACATTTGAGTTTATTTCGTTTTTTTTTTTTTTAATTTCGAATTTTCTGTTCTCTCTTTTACCACACCCCATCCCCACCCAGTCCTGCCCAGTCTTCGGGAATCCCTTGAAAGGGGGCAACTGCTTAAAACATTTGCACATGTGAAACTAGGATCCATTTCTTGTTCAATGCACGAAGACAGTTTTACTGAATGTCTTCTTCCTCATATTCTATTTTTATGTATTACTGTTTTCTGGCAACCATAGTAATTAGTAACTTAATGTCTCCTTTCAGACTTCAATTTTGATGTTCAGAATTCCCCAATCTAGTCAACATTGATTCTATCAGAATATCAAATAAGCTCTGTCCTTCTGTGCTGTTTTTGTTGGAAAGAAATGCAGCAGAAATCAAGGATGCATGATGTAAATGCCTGAATCTCCAGTCATGACCAGGCTTTAAAAGGAAATGAAGAGTGTACTCTCTAGGGAACTGAACTGTCTCAACCCCTTCATGTGGAGTCTGCAAAAGGAATGGTGGTTTTTCCCCTCTCTTCTTTTTTAATCCCAGTTTAAACAGCTTCTTTATTCAGAACATCAAGGACTGTTGACAGTTCAATGAAAGGGTAAAAGCTCATGGGATTTCTAATGAGATACAAGCCACCTTGGAATCAAAATAAATATGTGTTGATTTCTCTGGCCATGGGGAAATGAGTTAGTAGCCTCAAGCCGATTTCTATGGACAGGTGTCCTTATCACAGTTGACAGTGCCATGTTCATTCTAGTTGGCATCTAAGAGTGACAATGGCCAGGCCTTTCCAGTTACATGCTACTCTCCCTGTAGATCTGTGCGCTGAGGTGGGCAAACTGGGCCAGTGTGGTATGAAGCATGCTATACAGCAGAAAATAAGGTTCTTTTTTTGGTCTTTTCGAGACAGGGTCTCCCTGTAGCCCCAGCTGTCCTGGAACTCATTCTGTAGACCAGGCTGGTCTTGAACTCACAAAGATCTGCCTCCCTCTGCCTCCCAAGTGCTAGGATTAAAGGTGTGTGCCACCATGCCTGTCCAGAAAATAAGGTTCTTAAGAAATAGAGTTAACATACAGATTTTTAAATTTAATATGTATGAATGTATTGCCTACATGTATGTAAGTGCACCCACATTGTGCAGTGTCTGCAAAGGTCTGCAGGAACAGCTAGTGCTCTTAACCATCTCTCCAGCCTCTCCCCCTTTTTTTTCTATGAGACAAGGATCTCAGTTTCTAGGTGGCCTGGAACTCTCTGCCTTCTGAGTGCTGGGATTAAAGACATATGCCACACATCTTGCCTTTTTAAAAAAAAAAACAAAAACCGATAATCTCACATAGACAAAGATGATGACGTTGGACTCTGACCCTCTTGCCTCTGCCTTCTGAGTGCCAGGATTACAGGGATGAGCCACCATACCTCATTTATTCGGTGCTATGGGTCAAACTCAGGGTCTCATGCATGCTGGGCAAATACCTACCAATGGAGCTACTTCCCCAGCCCCAGGTAGGAACTTTAAAGTTAAAAATTTCAGATCAGTAGTTCAGGTGAATGTTGAAATGAAGAATTCTGCTGGATGTGGTGGTGCATGCCTTTAATCCCAGCACTTGGGAGGCAGAGGCAGGCAGATCTCTGTGAGTTCAAGGCCAGCCTGGTTTGCATAAAGAGCTCCAGGCCAGCTGGGACTAAAAAGGGAGACTCTGTCTTGAAAAAGACAAAAAAAAAAAAAAAAAAAAAAAAAAAAGAAATGAAGAATTCTATCATTTCTTCATACTGCTTTTTCCTACACCTCTTCAAACCTACTCATTCCTCTAGACCGGTCCTCCTTAGAAACCTTGCCTGACAGTCCACCCTGAAAGTGATCATTTCTTTCTTTTTATAAAAACTTAAATAAAACCATTTCTCTCTCTTTTTTCTTTTGCGGGGGGGGGTTGCTGTGGTGTACGATTATGTGTGTGTGTGTGTGTGTTGTGTGTGTTTGTGTTGTGTGTCTGTGAGAGAGAGAGAGAGAGAGAAGAGAAGAGCGGAAGAGAGAGAGAGAGAGAAACACAGAGAGACAGAGAGATTGGATCAGAGAGTGCCATAACAGGTGTGGAGGTGAGGAGACAATCTTAGATGTCAGTCCTTCCCTTCTACCTTGTTTCCAACAGTCTGTTGTTTGCTGCTGGTACACCAAAGCAGCTGGCCTGCCAGCTTCTGGGACTCTCTGGTGGCCATCTCTGCCATCTGGCTCTAGGTACATAGGGATTACAGTCCTGTATTACCCCATTCAGCTTTTACATGGGTTCTGAGATTCAAACTCAGGTCCTTGTGCTTGGGGAGTGTATTAGTCACTTTTCTGTTGCTGTGATAGAACACCATGACCAAGGAACTTATAAAAGGAAGAGTTTATTTGAGTTTACGATTGATGGTTCCAGGGAATTAGAGTCCATTGTGGTGGAAGGCATGGCGGCTGGAGAGGCATGGCGGCTGGAGCAGCAAGCCGAGGGTCACATCTCGCAAAGAGCACAGGAAGCAGAGAGAGAGCAACTGTAGACCACAAGGCTTGTTAAAACTCACTAAGTGGGAGGCAGAGGCAGGCGGATCTTTGTGAGTTCGAGGCCAGCCTGGTCTACAGAGTGAGTTCCAGGACAGCTAGGACTACAGGGAGACCCTGTCTCGAAAAGACAAAAAACAAACAAACAAACAAAAAAAAACCTCACTAAGCCTGCCCCCAGTGACACACTTCCTCCAGCACGGCCACACACCCCAAGACCTCCAAAATCAGCGCCACCAACTGGAGACAAACGTCTGAATACCTAGAGCCTGTGGGGGACACTCATCCAAACCACCACAGGGAGGAAGCACTTTACCCACTGAGACATCTCCTGAACCCTCTATTCTTACTTTATTTCGTATGCTTAATCATACAGCTCTTTGAAGGCAAGGACTAAATAAGAATGCAAAGTAGACCTTTTCTGAGAGAGATGGTAACTGTCAATAGTGTCACAAAGGAGTTCTTGATTCCCTCCCAAATGCTCAGAATTAATTAACTAGTTTATTAATTGTCTTTCTTCCTGATAATAAGTTTTCCCAAGGTGTTGGTACTGTGTCCTGACCTCACAAATGTTATGGCAATAAGAGTTCCCTAGGGACACTTTAGTTCTTCTGTTTAGCTATTCATGAAACAAAAATATAGATTAAGTGGTATCCACACTACGCTTTAGCTGATTGTATTGTACACTATTAAATGACTGTGTTCCCAAGTTCCAACAGTGATGTTATGGTAGTTGGATGCATGTGCTCAGAGCCAGATGGCATGTGCTTGCTTCCCAGCTCTATCACTTACTAGCTGTGCGACCTTGGGCAAATTACTTAAAATCCGAGTCTAGTTTCTTCACTTGTAAACTGAGGATGGTAATAGAGATCTATCTCCTGGCGCTGTTCTCACAATTACAGGAGTCAGTGCATTGAAAACCTTGATCAGTGCCTCACACACCTCATGAGCATGGTATGCCAGCTCTTATTGTGGCTATTGCTTTTGTTGTTGCTCGACTGTAGCTCTCGTTTCTGTCAATGTAGATTAGTCATGGCAACCGTATCTTCCAAATCATAATTTACCACAGAAGGCTCTTTTGTGGATCACTTTGGGGTCAGGTCAGATTGATAAATTGTTTTGTGGAGATGTGATTTCGCTCTTTCGTTTTTCTTGCTTGACTTTTACTTGGCACTCCTTGGAGGTCAACTTCTCACACTATGAAGGTGCTCAGATCATTTTAAATATAAGGTCAGAGATTCAGGAGTCTTTGAAATTCGATGAATGTGCCTTGTGTTTCAAAACATTGACAACAAATATGCTTTATTCTAAAAATCATTTTAAACAGTCTTTTAGTCATTGTTGAAGACATAGTTAACTTGGAGACTGATGGAGTGGGGTTCAGGGATTTGGAGTACCTGGAATTAATTCTTTTCATTAGCTTTAAGATTTAGCCCTTAAAGAAAAACTGATCAAAGTTTTCAATTAATCCTAGACTGTCTAAGTTTACTTTTTAAAGATAGTATGGTTAGTATCTTATTAATACCTACTTAAAATTATTTATTTATTATTATTTTATGTGTATGAGCATTGAGTGGCACGTAAGTTACTGTGTATGTGTAATGCACATGGAGGCCAGAAGAGGACATCAGATCCCCTAGAACTGGACTATGGATGGTTGTGAGCCCTCATGTAGGTGCTGGGAACCAAACCTGGATTCCCTTCAAGAGCAGTCTATGCTCTTAAGCCTAAGCTATCTCTTCAGCCCCCTGATTTTGAGATCAGCCAAAAAAATATTAAAGTGATTTTTGTCAAGGGAGGGGTTATGTTAAATGAAGCAGTTTGTCAGATTTTATTTTTCTAATTGGACTGGCAGGAAGATTGGAGAAGGAAAGGTATGTTGTAGAGGCTGTGCATCTTGCCCACACTTCCCTGAAAATTGTGACTCATAACTAAACAACTAATATCAGGTGTGCCAGAGTCTAAGAGTTCTTGGATGTAGAAAGTACTTAGTAAAATAGGAGATAATTTTTCATTTGAGGCCTAGGATAATAGATTATGGTGAAAATTAAGCTTAAGAGGCATGTACATACAGACATATACACACATACACACAGATACATGCACACATTAATAAGGGTATGTATTAGAGGCTCTCAGAAGAAAATAGTTGATATATAAATTGTGTAGTTTTCTGAGTTGAACTAATTTTTTTTAATTTATTGTTTTTAATTTTAATTTTATATTACTCCAAAATATGCCTATATGCACTCCATACATATACCAAAATGATAGAGTCTGAAAATAAGCTATAGGTTAATTCCAAAACATATTTGGGATTCACATTTTAGCAGTAATTTTTGCATGCAGGCAGAAAGAAATATAACTTGACAGTCCCAGGTTACATAGCAAGTTGATGTATATTTTAATATACTTTCAAGGAAGAGATTGATTCTTTCTCATAAATATTAGAACTTGGGAAAATAGAGACATAAACTTCAAGTTACATCTATAGGAGCATCAGGCTTGAGTTAAATATAAGAATTTGGTGCTAGGATCCACAAATGAGAGACACCATACATCGTTTGTCTTTCTGGGACTGTCACTTTAGTTAGCATAATGGCTTCTAGTTCCATCCATTTACCCGCAAATTTCATGATGTCTTTCTTTACCACTGCATAGAACTCCATCATGTAGCTAGATGTACCACATGTTCTTTATCCACTCATCAGTTGAGGGACACTTGGTTTCCAGCCTTTGCTGTTGTGAAGAGAGCTGCTATAAACATGGCTATGCATGTATCTCTGCAATATGATGAATTTTCTGGGTATACCAGAAGTGGTATGACTGGGTCAAGTGGTAGGTTCATTTTGAGCCTTTTAAGAGTTCTCCACACTGCTTTCCATAGGGGTTGCATGAGTCTTGCATTCCCACCAGCAGTGGATGAGTGTTCCCCTTTCCCCACAACCTCACCAGCATTTGGTATCATTTATTTTCTTGATCATAGTCAGTCTTACTGGGGTAAGATGAAATATTAAAGTGGTTTTAATTTGCATTTCCTTAATTACTAGTGGTGTTGAATACTTTTTGAGATGTTTCTCAGCCATTTTTACTTCTTCATCTGTGAAGTCTCTGTTCACCTCTTTCCTCCATCTTTTTATTGAGTCTTTTTTTTTTTTTTTCTTTGGTTTTTGAGTAATTTATACAATCTGGATGTTAGACCTCTGTCAGATGTGTCACTGGTGAAGGTTTCCTCCCACTCTGTGAATTTTCTCTTCACTTCTTTGATTGTTTCTTTCAGTGTACAGAAGCTTTTGAGTTTAATAGGGTCCCACTTATTGATTGTTGACCTTATTTCCTGCACAGGTGCTGTCTGATTTAGAAAGTTTTTTCCTATGCCTATGTCTTGTAGGTTACTGCCAACATTTTCTTCTATAATTTTCAGAGTTTCAGGTTTCACATTGGGGTCTTTGATCAACTTGGAGTTGATTTTTGTACAGGGTGAAAGGTAGGGGTTTAGTTTTATTCTTCTACAAGTGGTGATCCACTTTTGCCAGCACCATTTGCTGAAGATGCTGTCTTTCCTCCACTGAATCTTCTTGGCTCCTTTGTCAAATATGAAGTGGCTGAAACTGCATGTGCTCAAGTTTGGATCTTCAATTTTGTTCCATTGATCTATGGGTGTGTTTTTATGCCAGTACCAGGCTGTTGAAATAAAAATTTTAAGATATGGGGAGGGCATTGGGAAAGTATAAAGACTGTTGAGGTAAGAGCAGTTGCTTTGCCTCCCTGGGCTGAACTAGCAAGAGGGGCAAGCACTTACCATAGTTAGGAATAGAAAGGGAGAGAAAGAGTGTACTGAGAACCAGCAATACAGAGACTGCTTCTGATAGGAGTTATTGTCTCTGAGCAGAGTCAGACAATCCTGTTAACCAGGGCAGCCTGCAGGGGGCGAGAGAGAAGTGTCCCCACCTTGCTCTTCTCCCTTCACTCTCTTGTGGTCATGTTCCCCCATGGCTCATCACAAGCTGTACATGATCAGAGGCTATTCAGATATTCAGATGCTCCACAGGCAACAGATCCCTACACCTCAAACAGATTTGTGTGTGTGTGTGTGTGTGTGTGTGTGTGTGTGTGTGCCACAGTGTGCATGTGGAGGGCAGAGGACAACTTGCAGGAGGGAGAGGACAACTCTCCTTCCACTGTGGGTTCTTGGGATCAGACCCGGGTCATCAGGCTTGGCAGCAAGCATCTTTACTCTGGGAACCATCTCACTGGTCAGGAACAGATCACAGACCATTTCAAACACCTTTCTTCCTGCTCAAATCATTTTCAATGGCAATCATGTAAATAGTCAGTCATAAGACTTGTCTTCTTGATTCATATCCATAAGTTTCAAAACAAATAAAAATAATATAGGTTAAATTCCAATGTTAATCTTACTTAAATTCAGTGAAAGATTTCTGTTCTAGTTTGTCTTCCATTGCTGTGACAAAACACTCTGACCAACACCAACTTGGGGAGGAAAGGGTTTATTCAGCTTACATCTCCTGGGTCACAGTTCATCACTTAGGGAGCCCAAGGTAGGAACTCATGGCAGGAATCTGGAGGCAAGAGCTGAAGCACAGGCCATGGAGGAATGCTGTTCACTGGCTTGCTCCTCTGGCTCATGCCCAGCCCGCCTTCTTATACAGTACACAACAACCTGCCCAGGGTGGCACCACTCATTGTGGGCTGGGCCCTCCCACACTGCTCGACAATCAGTCAATACTCCACAGATGTGGCCACAGGCCAATCCAATGGAGCCAATTCCCCAATTGAGGCTCCCTCAACCCAGGTGTGTCAAGTTGACACTAAAGCTATCCAGCACAATTTCATATCTAATCTAAAATTTGCATTTGCCAAGCAAAAATTATACTTTACAGGGGCTGGAGAGATAGTTCAAGGGTTAAGAGCACTGAACTCTTCTTGCAGAAGATCTGAGTTTGGCTCCTAGCACCTATATCCAGCTAAAAACCATTTGTAACACCAGTTCCAAGGATCAACACCCTCTTGTGATTTCCATAGGCATTGCACAGCACGGGTGCACTCATACACATGCAGGCAAAACACTCATACACATAAAAATAATGAACAAAACATTCTTAAATTACGTTTTACAGTTTATATTGTTTTGCAGTTTTAAAATTTTAAACACAGAATTAAAATTCCAAGCAGCCATATCTAACAGCATGATTAACAGAATTGGTGTTTTGGCTCTTTTTCATTTCCAAATGATTATTGAAGCAGGAAATCCATTATGCTCTGTGGCAGAAATGACTCTAGTGCACTGGGACTCTAAGAACTTACCCTGCTACTGCACTGCAGAGGTATGAGGACTGACATCGTAATGGAAGCTATCTGAATTGACTCCTATGTAGAATATAATGGTTTTTATTTTTGGTCTTTTCGAGACAGCTTTTAGTCCCAGCTGGCCTGGAGCTTGCTCTATAGACCAGGCTGGCCTTGAACTCAGAGATCCACCTGCTTCTCCCTCCCTAGTGCTGGGATTAAAGGTGTGTGCCACCATGCCTGGCAGAATATAATGGTTTTTAAAGTAAATTTAGAAGGGAAAGGAGGAGAAGAGAGGGGAGTGGAGAAATACATGCAAACCAGAAGTCTACATATGTGTTAAAACGTGAGCAAGTCTTGATTTTAGCACTGGTATTAATAAAAAGCAAGTTGAGTTTTGATTGATTGTTGTTTTAAAAATTTCCACCATCTTTTCATTGTCTGCATGAGGAACATAAATCTGAAGGAAGAAAGGCGCGGGCCTGTGGGGAGACAGATGCATTTACCCAGGGTGGTACGAGCTTTATAGTTATTCCGTGTCTGCACGGAATTGTCAAGCCCACCAGCCTCCTACCCTTACAGACTTCGTGGCAGACTTGTACCTGAGGTGAGTGGCGATGAGAGGAATTCTATGACTATATAATTCTACATATCAAGCGAAAATCATACAAGTCTGAGGCCTTGAGGGAATGCTGTCTTGGGGTGGGTCCTCAGCGTCCTTCGTGGGGTCCGCAGCGTCCTTCCTGGTGTCTCCACCTCTCACCCAAGTGCCTCCATTTAGGGTCCTTCCTCTTTTTCCGGCTTCCACACATCAGCCTCATGCCTTTCTTCTCCCTGCCCTCTTCTTGGCTACTTCTGTTTCCTTCTTTTTTCCTTCACTGGACCAGGCATGAATTTGTTCTGGGAACTTTTAGTAATCTATGGAAAAGGTTGTTAAAAGGCTTCATGTCAGATGTGCAGTTGCTTGGTAACTTAAAGAGCCTCCTGCCAAGTTTATGTTCAGAGAATTAAACAAACAATTCAGTCCTCACTGCTCTCAGGCCTGGGCAGCATCCGTTGTGCTACTCAGCTGTGTTCGGGGATCCTCACGCAGGCACAGAATGGAGCTTGGGCTCCATATTGGGAAGGCAGAGGCTGAGGAGCCCCCTAGGGAGTGAGCTGAGCAGAAGGGCAGGCAAGCTTGCGGGCTCCTGAAGCTGGCGCTAAGAGCGTGCGGGTAAGGTTTGAGCCTGTGTTGCCGTTCTCGCTCCAGTTTCTAGTGCTTTCGTGGAAACCAATAATTTTGCACTATACAGCTTCCTAACAAATGGTAGCGGATAGCATTAGAGGCAAAGGCAGAGGGTTTCTCTTTCATTGCCAACTTCTATTTTTTTTTTTTTTTTGGTCTTTTTGAGACAGGATCTCCCTTTAGTCCCAGCTGGCCTGGAGCTCGCTCTGCAGACCAGGCTGGCCTTGAACTCACAAAGATCCTCCTGCCTCTGCCTCCTGAGTGCTGGGATTACAGGCATACGTCACCACGCCCGGCAAACTTCTAAAATCACACACGGTGGCAAAATCCCCAAGGATTCTGCACTGGGAGATACAAAATCGGAGCACATGACAGGTAGGCTGATTCTAGTTAGGAGCTCTGGCACCGGAAGCGTTCAGCAGTCCACAGTGGCCTCCTTGCGGATCTCCAGACAGGATTTACTGCAGGATGATGTGTAGAAAAGTATCAGATTGGGCTTTTTCTGGAAGAGTACGTGTCTAGGAATTCTCTTACTAACTGCACAGATTATTTGTCCAGTGCTCCCTAGCACTGTAATACAGAAGATGGGTGCTGTCTTAGCAGAAGTAAAAATGACAGCCACACCACGGTGAGCACTGGGGAATGGGCAGCTGAACACTCTCTTCTCCAGGACTGGCTGGCTGTGAGCCAGGGTTATGCTAGTGGAAATGCACAGAGAAGGAGGGAGAAAGAACAAAAGTCAATCGAAGGACATAAAACAAATTATAATGAGTCTTCAAATGCTACATTATTTTGTAAAAGTACACATTATATCATTTGCAAGTTAAACTCCCAATTGATTTATTTAAATTGGGCTGGAGGTTTTTTAAGTATTGAAAGGAAGGAACTGGGCTGGAGAGATGGCCTAGCGGTTAAGAGCGCCGACCGCTCTTGCAGAGGACCTGGGTTCGATCCCCAGCACCCACATGGCGGCCGAGAGCCGTCTGAAACTCCAGTTCCAGGAGAACTCCAGTTCCAGGAGAATCCGAGACCCTCTTCTGACCTCCGTGGCATTGCACAACACGGGTGCACAAACCTGCATGCAGACAGTACATTGATATACATACCGAAATAAATAAAATAAAAAAAAAATTTGAAAGGAAGGGACTGATCTCAGATTGGCAACAGTATTTTTGCTAAGTAGTCTTCAGTATTTAGACTAACAGACAGGATAATTTCGGGATGACATCAAGCTTTTTTGATTTTAACTTGATGGTCAAAGAACCTCTTTAAACTTAAGAATGAAAAGTAAAGGGCTGTAACTTGCCGACAGAGTGTTCGCTAACATGGTGGAGGCCCTGGGTTCAAACCCCAGTACTGAAAAAGAAGTACTTTAGCTTGTCGTTGCAAAAGAGGACTCTTAATTGTATATTGTTGGAGCAGGGATAAAGATCATAGTTTGGTGGAGAGATAGCCGTGAAGGGTGGAGAGGATGATGCTGATGAAAGGCTACAGTGTGGACTGATTAGTTACTATAACAAGACTGGTTCGTATATCCAGTTGTATATAAAGATGTCCTTCCTTTTGAAAATCTAACTCTCTGGATATCTAGGCTGTGTTTGAAGGGAGGGAGATACGGGTGGGAAAGCTTTGTTGTGGCATGGACGATCTGGCAGCTGCTTTGGGCAGCTCTTGTTCCTTATTTATTGGTATTGCTGAAGCGTGGGAATATTTTGAAGGCTGTAATTCTTTATGGCTGACAATGGAGTCCAGAACTGTCAAACTGAAGCTGACGGACTGGAGAGGAAAACCACTTTTCTCCATTAAAGATGAGACCAATGGGTAAGAGATAGAGAAAACAGATTTGGGCACTTCTCTGTGTGATCCACACAGCTAAACCATCTTCTTTTTTTTTTTTTTTTTTTTTTGGTCTTTTCAAGATAAGGTCTCCCTGTAGCCCTGAATTCGCTCTGGAAACCAGGCTGGCTGGCCTTGAACTCACAAAGATCCGCCTGCCTCTGCCTCCTGAGTTTTAGGATCAAAGGCGTGCCACCACGCCCAGCTAAACCATCTTCTTAAAACAGTAGCAACATCATACACTTGCCAGAATCAGTCATTTCTTACTTCAGCTCTTCTAAGGGGATAAGAACTGGGAGGAAGCCAGGTTTCTTCAAGGGGTAACACCTCCTTGCAAAAGACCATCTTAGGGAACTCAAATCCACAAAAGGGCTTTTCTCGGGAAGGAGGTTCCAAAGCCCTGTGGGTGGGAAGGCTACATCCTGGATGGGTCTTCATGGTCCAGGGTGTCTCCTGCCCTTCCTCTTTTACAGCCAGAACATTACAATCTTGACCTCCTGGAGATAGTTTCTGTAATTGACTACATAAACATTTTTCTTTTCTGTAAGTTAGACCTCACATCACTTTACATATTTCTTGTTAGTTGATGCACTGGACTAAAGGAGGGGAGGCATTATACCTGAAGATGGCTAAAAGTTCTGCATTCTGAAAATCTAAAGAAAGATTATTTCATGGTTAATATCCTAGTCATTTAGAATTTAGAATGCCAGCCAAAGCAAGGGAAATGAGAGCATGCTAAGGCATAGGCACTGTCACCGGGTGAGATTGATGCTGCAGAGGTGACTTTTGACCTTGACATTGACTGATTCTTCTGAGGAGATTCTTACATGCGAAATGTACTCCACTTACTGGAAGTTTTCCCTCCTCTAACTTAAAACAGACATTATAGGCAGTAAACTATGTTTAAAAAGCAAATAAAATCCCATGTTTTTCAAACTGATGTCAGTTGTTAGTTTCCTAAAGACCAGAACCCTAAAAGTATCTCTGGGGACCAACTTGGCCCACTCAGTTCTGTTGTTCATCTATGAGATTTTTAGATTATGACAATAATGATGACAAAAATAATTTTGTGTGATAAAGAACCAAATATTTAAAATTTACAGGAAAGCTGACCTCAATTAATCATCCATAAATACACTATATTAACAGCTCATCAGGTTTTTTTTTTTTTTTTTTTTGCATTTTTAATTCATTCTTTAGGTATTACCTTTTCTTTACAATTGCATGTGGCTCTTTAGTATTTCTTACGTTTGGGTCTTCAACAAGAATGAAATGATCTTGGTTGAGAAGAGATAAATCACATCATTCTTCAAGACATCTCTAATTTTTCATACTTAAATTCTAAGTGTATCCATACTCACACATAACTTCAGTTAGCAGCAGTTAATATTTAAGAAGCTGATTTGAAATGTGTATGTAATAGGGAATTGTCTATGAGCTTCATAGACATTTTTGTCTTCTAGGGAAGGTTCATCAGTATCTAGAGACATTTTTTGACTGTTGTGATTGGAGAGGTAGGGGACCATGACTTGTATAGTGTGCAGAGACCACAGCAATGGAGTATTCTACAATGCATAGAACAGCTTCTCATAACAAAGAAATATCTGGCCCAAAACTTCAACCATGTCAAGACTGAGAAATCCTCTTGCTAGATGGAATAAACCGTCTATTAATGGAAAATAAGAAGATAAACTCTGAACATTCAATGAGCGTGCACCGACCACATTCCTGAGTTCAGGGCAAGGCACTCCTGCCTTCAGTTCTGTTTCTGATCCTACTCAAGAGATTCTCCATTTTACTCTTTCCAGAGAAAGACATACTCCCAAAAAGAAGAATATGGGCTTCTACTTAAATTTGATTTCAAAGTAACTTGAAGAAAATCAAGGAAATGATGGGAACAAGTAAGAACCAGACAAACACTCTACCATGTATACCCCAGGTCAAGTTTGAAAAGAATCATATGCTGATAAGTTGGAAAATCTAGAAAGAAGGCACAAGCTTACAGAACAAATACTTGAAGCCAAGTGGATTAAAAAACAAAACAAAACGATGTATAACCAACTTAACAGGAAGTGACAGCAAACCACTAACAAGTTTCACAAGGAGCCCCAGGATGGGAAACGCGATTCCCTGCAGAATTTTCCCAACTTCTAAGGAGAGATAACTTTTGATATTTTTCCTTTTTTATATTTATTTACTTTATTTCTATTTGTATTTTTTTATGCATAGAATGTACTGTCTGCATTATACGGTGTGGCTCCCGTGTCGTTAACACATGCCATGAGAGTCAGACAGAGAGTTTGGACTCCCCTAAAAACTGGAGTTAAAGACGTTTCTCAGCTGCATGTGGGTGCTGCAGGGACAAACCCAGGTTCCTCCGCAAGAGTGTCGCTGCCTTCTTAACCTACTTAGGCCATCTCTCCAGCCAACTTTTATATATTTTTTATCAAACTAGCTCATTTAGCTGGATATACTTGTCCATCGTTTTAATCCCAACACTTTGGAGGAGGCACGAGGCGTGGTCCGCATCTTCTGTGAGATGAGGCCAGCCTGCGTCTACCAGGTAGCTCCAGGTCAGCTGGGACTATCAGGGAACACCCTGGTCTCAAAAAAAAAACCTCCCGGCGGCTGGAGAGATGGCCTAGCGGTTAAGAGCGCCGACCGCTCTTACAGAGGACCCGGGTTCGATCCCCAGCACCCACATGGTGGCCGAGAACCGTCTGAAACTCCAATTCCAGGAGAACTCCTATTCCAGGGGAATCCGACACCCTCTTCTGACCTCCACAGTATTGCACGACATGGGTGCACAAACCTGCATGCAGACAGTACATTGATACACATAACGAAATAAATAAAATTAAAAAAAAAAACCTCCCAAGCTCATTCTTTGAAGCCAGCATCACCCTGCTACTAAAAATCTAACAAGGATACTTAACAACTACTATCACCAAACCATAGGCCAATTAATATTCCTGAACATAGACTCAAAACTCAACATGATGCTTAAAAATTAAACTTAAGTCTTACAGAATGATCAAACTGGTTTCATACAAGGGATGCAAGGATGGTTCAGCACACACAAATCAGTAACAGCATCTAAATAGAACCAAGGACAAAAGCCACATGGTCATTACAACAGTTATAAAAAAAAAAAAAGCCTTTGAGCTGGGCGTGATGGCTCACGCCTCTAATCCTAGCACTCGGGAGGCAGAGGCAGGCGGATCTTTGTGAGTTCAAGGCCAGCCTGGTCTACAGAGTGAGTTCCAGGACAGCTGGGGCTACAGGGAGACCCTGTCTAGAAAAGCTGCCCCCAAAAGCCTTTGATAAAATTCAGAATCCTATGATAACAAAGAAGCTGAATGAAGATCTGGGCCAGTGAGATGGTGTAGTGCATTAGTGGGCTTGCCGAGAAGCCCGATTACCTGTATTCAATCCCCAGGACGTATGGTGGAAGGAGAGAACCAACTCCTGAAAGTTGTCCTTTGACACACATACACAATAATAATATTTTTAAATAAAAATTCAGAATCCTTTCATGATAGAAAAACCCTGAATAAATTAGGCATAGAAAGATCATACCTTAACATAATAAAGGTTACACATGACAAACCCTTGGCCAGCAGAATACTGAATGGAGAAAAGCTGAAAGCATTTCCTCAAAGAAAATGAAAAAACATGTATGTCAACTTTCTTTACTCTTGTTCAATGGAGTAATAGAAACAAACGTTAGCCAGAGAAATTAGGAAAGAAAAACCAAATAAAGAGAAAAAGAGGAAGTCAAATTATATCTCATCTACATAGAAAAACTTTAAAGACTCCACCTAAAGATTAGTAACACTAATAAGTGAATTCGACAAAGTAGAAAGATACAAAATCAACATACAAAAGTCAGTAACCTTTCTATACGCCAACAATAAAGTTGCTGAGAAAGAAATAAAGCAGATAATCCCATTTATAATCCTTGTGCACAGACACATATCTAAAAATAAAGCTAGGTAATGATGCAAGAGGCCTCCTTAGAGGAAATTACAAAATACTGATGAAAAAAATTAGACACTAAAAGGCCAAAAGATGCCTCATGTTGGTGTGCTAGGAGAATTAAGATTGTTAAAATGCCCACACTGCACAAAGAAATCAGCAGGATTGGTGCAGTCCCTATCAAAATACCAATGACTTTCTTCATAGATCGTGCAAAAATAGTACTATGATCTTGAGCAGAAAGAGCAAAGCTGGAGCGGAGTTGGAGATACCACAATGTGGGATTTCACGGTATCTCCAGAGCCAAAGTAGCAAAAGTAGCATGGGTTGGCATATATATAATGTTTCTACAATAATGCACTACTTTATAATGTTTGTAGCATTGATATAATATTCTCTTTTATAACATCAGCTCTGAAGGTCATCTTTGGGCATGGCTGCCTATCTGTGTGTTAAGCAACAGGTGATAAATATAGGGGACACCATCAGATGTCTCGGTCAAAAGAAAATCACTGCCCACTTTGTTTTGACTTTATTAAAGAAGTGAAACTTAAAATTTATTGCCAAATTCTCTATGAAAGCCTGGAACAGTCACACTCTCTGTGTCACCAAGAAATGGCCTCCCTCAAATGAATCAGCATGCCAGTATGCACAGATCTTCAGTGACACAGGCCAAGGATGATAGCACCAGCAATATGCCCTTATCTAGTCTTTCAATTCTTAACAAATATGAATGCCTTTGGTTAAAGAAGAAAGATGGTAGGGTGGGCTGAGAACAGGTGTTAACACTGAAGATTTTGTTGATTATGAGACACTCTTACAGTGTGCCAGTTTATAGGCTCTGTCCTGGATTCCATTCCGTGTGTTATCTAGAGGTCCTTAAGAGTAGACATACAGTTGGAGATTGCCTTTATAATAGCTGCTGACCTCATCACCAAAAGATGCTATGTAACACTGGATGATACGAAATTAGCAAGTTTCTTCCCAAAGGCACAGGGAGCTAAGTGGGTAACTTAGCTTCAGTAAGTGTTGTGTGGAAGCAGGGTTTCCCAGAGGTACTAATCTCAGGGCATCTTCTTATTAGTGCTTCACATGGATTACATCTGGAGAAGTGGTGCTTTGGATACCGTCTGTTCTGTGTCTGAATCTACATCACTTCTGCTGATAACTTTTTGATCTGCAGGTTATCAGAGCTCGCCTTATGAAATTTTGTAGCTTAATGAACTGGTCTTGTTTGCATTTTGATGGGGGGCCGGGGAAATGGACTTGAAGTAACTCTGTTCCAAAGAAGGAATTTTTATCTTGAGTATATCTGCTAATATATGTTATCTTTATTATTAAGGCAGTATTTTAAAGGTAATACAAAATATAAAGAAATGCTTTAAGTCTTTACATTTTATAGCCAAGTTGAAATGAAAAACCTCTGGGTGGTTTACGCTTCTGGTTAGTTCTGCCCTGGGAGAGTGTGCCTGTGTGAGTGACCTTGATTAGCTGGCCAGTCTAATTGCATTCAGTGAGCCCAAAACTGGAGTTTATTCAGAGAACTAAAGTTAGATACCCGTTTAGTTTGAAGGCCAAGTAAATATTTTGCATATGATGTTCCTCATGTCTCCAGGTTGTTTCCAATGGAGCTAATCTACATATAACCTAAGAATGAGATATTGGATGGATGTGGGTCTCAAATATCTCCAGGGCAGAGATATAATTAGTAATCTGGAAAAGAATGAAAACCCAAGCAGCGTGGACTAATTCTCCAGGACTACACATTCTTTGGGAGGTCTCCTGTCTTACACAGACACTGAAGACACTGTAAGCTAATGGATGATACCATCTTACAGTGTTGGTGAGGCAGCACTCATATTTCCTCGGGGTTGTCGGGGTTGTAGACACAACCCTGAGGAAATATGAGATGTGTGTTTGTGTGCTGACACTGAGACAATACTCAGGAAGCATTTGGAAATTTCCTTTGTTATTATCTTAGTTTCCTTGCCTGTTCCTGGGACAAAATGCTCTTACAAAAGCAATATAAAAGAGAAAGGGTTTAATCTGGCTCCCAGTTCCAGGGTGTGCTGGGTATAATGTCTCAAGGGTTCATGCACACTGTAGCATGTGTAAGAATGTCTTTCCTTTTTCAGACTGAACACTGTTCCATTGTGCGTATTCTGCTTATCCATTCTGCTTATCCATTCATCAGCTGATAGGTCCTTGGGTTGCTTCCATGTTTTAGCTGTAGTGAACACTGCTCTCTTGGACATGGTAACAACTTTCTCTTTAGGAGCCTGTCTGCATTCTTTCTGGTTCTTTACCCAGAAGGGAATGATTTTTCTTGGATCTTTTCTGGCTGGTGATCGTATTTTTAAATTCTTGAGGCACTGCTACCCTGTTTCCTAACAAGCTGTATTATTTTGTACTTATATTAGAATTAGAAATTCTAATATTTCCACCTCCTTCCCACCATATTTTTGTTTGTTTGTTTGTTTGGGTATGAGATGGTATCTTCTGGTTTTCATTAGCATCTCTCTAATGACTAGTGATATTAAATTCGTCTTGTGCTTATCAGATATGTGATTCTTCTTTGGAGAATATATCTGCTCAAGTTCCTTGATCTTTTTTTGTTTGGTTTTGCTTGTTTGTTCTTCTTCTTTTTTTGTTGTTTGTTTTGTTTTTGTTTTTTTGAGACAGCCTCCCTGTAGTCCTACCTAGCCTGGGATTTGTTATGTAGACCAAGCTGGCCTCCATCTTACAGAGATCAACATGTCTCTGCCTCCTGAGTGTATTAAAGATGTACACCACCATGCCTGTATCTTTGTGCAATTTTAAACTGGGTTGTTTGGGGTTTTTTTTGTTGATAAGTCTTTTATATATTCTAGTTATTGAGCTTTTATTAGATTTATGATTTACTAATATTTTCTCCCATTCTGCCATTTTCCATTTTATTGTGTTGATATTATTCTTTGATTCATACATGTTTTAAATTTTCATGAAGCCTCACTTGTCTCTTTTTTTAAACATAAAAAACAATGCCATTTAATTCAAGTGACTATTCCATAATCTGAATTCAGGACATGGTTTTAAAATGTTCTGCCTAGGGGCTGGAGAGATGGTTCATTAGTTACGAGCACTGGCTGCTCTTGCAGAGTACCTGGGTTTGGTTCCCAGTATCCACCTGGCAGCTAACAACCAGCCATAACTACAGTCTCAGGGACTCCAACACCTCTTCTGGCTGCTGTAGGCACGCACACACCTGTGGTGCATTTACATTCATGCAGACAAAGCATTCATACAGATAAAAAAACTTAAAAAATGTAAATATTCTTCCTGAACACTGAGCTCCTGCTATATAGACACACACACACACACACACACACACACACACACACACACTGCACACTGCCATATTATAATAAGGTTAAATGCAAATCTTGTTGTAAGCACCCTGCTAAGTATTAGGTAGCTATCCCTTTAAAAATGTTGTTTGGGGGAAAAAGAACCATAAAGGTGTGGACCTGCTCTTTGGGCTGGCAATCAGTGTTTTTCCAATTTGTTTTTCTTTTCTTTTTTAAAAATTTTTTAAAATTTATTTATTATTTTTTATGTGTTTGAGTGTACTGTCTGCATGTAGGTTGGTGCACCGGTGTCATGCAATGCTGCAGAGGTCAGAAGAGGGCGTCGGATTCCCCTGGAATTGGAGTTAAAGATGGTTCTTAGCTGCCATCTGGGTGCTGGGAATGGAACCTGGGTCCTCTGCAAACCGCTGAGCCATCTCCCCAGCCCCGAACTTGTTTTTCTTTACAGTTCTATTGAGAAGCGAATACACTGAAAAGCCTGCTCCTTTTCCTGTGGAAAGGATAAGTGCATGTTAACTCATTTTTTATCAGGTCACTTAGATAGGAGCAAGCCTGAGGCACTCAGTGAACTCTCTCCCTCTTAAACTGTAATAGATGTCAGCTGGCACACCTTTTGCTTCCTTATAATGAATCTGCCTAATTTTTTTATTTAAAATTCTCTCCATCTTTCACACGGAAGCAGGAAGAAGCTATAGTCTTTCAGCCATTTGTATTTTATGATATATTTAAAAAGAAAAAATAAGCAAATTGTATAGAACCCAGCTTAATTAAATATCGCCACAAATGCTTTTTTTTTTAAAGTGAGGCATATGAGCATTTATGATATATTCTATAATACTCATTTTCAGCCATATGAAGTAGTAGCAGTTCTTGCTGAGGAGACTCAAAGGACCTTTCATGTATGTCCATGTCAGTGTTGGAATCATGCGCAAAGCACATAATGAGCAGAAGGCACGAGCAGCACACTTTGTCTGAGATTCTTTTGTAGCTGGCTGCAAATGACTAAGAGAGACCAAAAGTAGTTTGAGTCATGTGATGGCGCTGGCTGTACTGTGTCACTTGAAAAGATACAGAGAGAGGTTATTGAGAAGGACCCATTGTTCTGAATGCCACATCAGTTATGAGAAACTATGCGAACAAGAGAAAAGCATGAAGCATTAAAATAAAAAGATGAGTGCGCAGTCCTTTTCCACCCGACTGCACTACCGCTGGGTATTCAGGTACTCAGGGACTTGGGTTGTGATTGCAGGCTCAGTGGAGTAGGAGAGCCAGAGAGCAGCTCAGATCGCCACCTCTGGCAGAAGCAGCTGCTCCTTTTCACTTCACAGCTGGACTTGGGTGGTAAGTTGGTGAAATCAAATGGCTGAATGGATTGTGTTTTTTTCACCATGGCTCGCTGATGGCGCAGCTGAGAGGCTTTGAGTTGGCCTTGTAACAGCATCCAGCATTTCCCCCTTTCTATTAGAGATTCAGAGAAGCCCTGCATTCAAAATAAAAATCACTTGTTGCCATTGCTGAGTAGAAGAGCCTGCAAAACATTTGTCTGAATTCAAACTAGAATTAACTTTCCAAGGTGCTCTTACATCATTAGCTCCTATGCAGCTATTGCTATTTATTGTTATTGCTATTTATTTTTATTAAGCAAGGAGTAAATAATTAAGAGGGGGCTGGAGAGATGGCTCAGCAGTTAAGAGCACTGACTGCTCTTGCAGAGGACCTGGGTTCGATTCCCAGCACCCACATGGTAGCTAAGAACTGTCTTTAGTGCCGGGTGTGGTGGCGAACGCTTTTAATCCCAACACTGGGAGACAGAGGCAGGCAGATCTCTGTGAGTTCAAGGCCAGCCTGGTCTACAGAGCAATGCTCCAAGGCCACTGGGGTTTGTCAAAGGAATGACATGTCTTAAAAAGTACATGGAAGTTATAAATAAAAAAAAATAAGGAAAGAAATAAAAAGTCAGTGAAGGAGATTTATGCTGAGCTGGTCCATGTCTTATGTTTTTATTACCTACTATTAAAAGTATCACAAAAATATTCAGGAGCTTGTATGATCTACTTTGCACTAAAATATGTATCATATTTTTCTTTGAAGATCTATGATAGTAAAATTTTACTTGTTCCAGGGATTGTTTTCCAAAACAATTTATTTTTTAAGGAAATTTAACTTTATCAGGTATTTACTTCAATTTTGATTCTCAATTAGGCTGCAATCTTGATTGCTTCATAAAATAAACTTGATAGATTTTAAGCAAAACCATTGTAAAATATTTACAATATAAAAGCTTTATCTTGCTGAAACTGGAAGTAGGTATAGGAGCAGACTTTTGGAACATAGGAGGATCTCTGAACACATCAGGCCCTTCATTCCCAGTAGCCACTGGTATCTCCCATTAGTATGCTTCAATTTGGTATCAGGGACCTCTAAAGAAAACCATTGTATATATCTCAGAGGGTAGAGTGAAGAAATACAAGTGAATAGGGAAAATGAGTTCGAATATCCTAGTCCTCATGGGGATTCCTCATTGTCACATACCCTCTGCTTATGAAAGAGCAGCATGGGTAGGTAGTCATTTCAGTTTCTCACAGCTTAGCACAAACAGCAGAAAGCAAATGTAATGTCAGAGTTGAAAGAGTTGCTTTAATTCATTAATTGCTATGGTAGCTGATTCAGTTGTCTTCAAAAATAAAAGCCGGTCACTGTACAATGTATCTTCTTCTGTAGGATATATACCGACCCAACCTTACATTCAGCTGGATCTCTTCCAGGCCTTTGTCTCCATGACCTCAGGTCTAGTTTATAGGAAGCAGTCCTTTTTAATGCAGCCTTATGGAATTGAGCCACAGTGAGAATGTTGTATATTAAAAGTATGGTGTTTGGGGAGTAGGAGGGTACAGTTTTATGTAAATATGTGTGTGTTGGGGGGTGGTCAGAGAACAACCTTGCCTGTCATTCCTGAGGCACTGTCCACTTTGTTTTTTGAGAAAGGATCTCTTGCTGACCTGGGCCTTCCCAAGTAGGCTAATCTGTTTGGCCACTGAGCCCCGGGGGTCTGTCTCCTCTTTCTCACACAGATAGAACTGTGTTCTCTGATGGTAATGATTATGGTTTACACAGATGACTTCTACCAGGTATTGAGGACTGACTGTTCCTTTTGATTTTGAAGTTTGTAGTGGTGACTCGCTTAGTTTTCTATCTGTTATGACCCCCAATTCTTCACTAGTCTAGTAAATCTCTTCTAGGATGTTTGCACCCAGGTTTTCTCTCGGAGTCATTTGCTTGAAGCCTCTTTCAGGAACCTTCAGATCTGTTTCAGTTTGGATGGAAGCCTTCTATATTCGTTTCTCTTCTTGTCAGAACCTGACAAGAAGGCACTTGAAGGAGGAGTCCCCTATCTAGGCCCACAGTTTGAGAGTATTCTCATCGTGATAAGGAATTCATGCCCTGGGAACTAACTACCCGAGGCTGTGGTGGCAGGAGTCAGGCTGCTTGCTTCTAACTAGGCAGATCAGGCAGTGGACACTAGATAGGAAGTAAGGCCAGGCTGTAAACCTCATTGCCCAATGCTCAACGACCCACTTCTTCCTGCAAAACTCTGTCTCCTAATGGGTCCACAAGTTCGCAGAGCAGGGCCACCAGCAGGGGATCGAGTGAGTACTCACTTTCTAACCACAACAGTACTGTCCCGGGATTTTCCGTTCCCCATCAGCCAGAGTCAGTTCTCCTGTTCTTCCTTCTTCCTTCTTCCTTCTTCCTTCTTCCTTCTTCCTCCTTCTCAATGGACCCTCCCTCCCTCCCTCCTCCGTCCCTTCCTTCCTTCCTTCCTTCCTTCCTTCCTTCCTTCCTTCCTTCCTTCCTTTCATTTGTTAGTTCTTTTTGAGTCAGGATCTCACTTGATAACCTAACTGACCTGGAACTTGCTATGTAGATCAGGCTGAACTCAGACTTGCAGAGATCCTTCCAGCCTTTGCCTTCCAAGTGCTAGGATTACAGGCATGTGTCACAACACTCACCTTCTGATATCTCTTTAAGGAAAGTATGTGAAATTTGTATGTGTGTATCTTAAAATATCTTTAGTCTACAATCATGTTGATTCTCAATTTTTATTCTTTTAAAAATATTTTATGTGTATGAGTGTATTGTTTGCATGTATATAAGTGCACCCATGTTGTACAATGTCTTCGGAGGTCAGAAGAGGGCATCAGAAGCCCTGAAACTGGAGTTATGGACAGTTGTTAGCTGCCATGTGGGTCCTATGAACCAGTCTGGTCTTCTGCAAGAGCAGACGGTGCTCCTGACCTCTGAGCCATCTCTCCAGCTCCTCAATTTTTATTTATTTATTTTTCATTTATTTATTTATTTTTATGTGTATGAATGTACTGTCTGCATGTAGGTTTGTGCACCCGTGTCTTGCAATGCCGCGGAGGTCAGAAGAAGGTGTCGGATTCCCCTGGAATTGGAGTTCTCCTGGAATTGGAGTTACAGACGGTTCTCAGCCGCCATGTGGGTGCTGGGGATCAAACTTGGGTCCTCTGCAAGAGCAGCTGGTGCTCTTAACTGCTAGGCTATCTCTCCAGCCCCAATTTTTATTTTTATTCTTAGTGTATAAGTCTAGGTAGATTTCCCCTCCTCTTTACTCTAGTTTTTATTTCTTTTTTCTCTTTTGTTAAAGAAGATATTTAAGGATCTTGATAGGATACATTATGGTAATTTAATACATGGATATGATGTGTAGTAATCAAGCCAGGATAATAAACATTTCCATCTCTTCATTAATCACCTTTATTCATTGGGAATTTCATATTCTACTATTCGTTTTGAAATATCTCATAGATCATTTTAATTAATTGGTACCCTAGTGTGCTGAAGGCCCAGAAGGGATTCCTTCAACTCTGTGTTTTGCTGTCCCTTATTGAACTTCTGTCTCTTCTCCCCTCTGACCTGGTTGGTATCCAGTAACCATTGTGCACATCTGTTCTTCTATGAACTTGGTGTATTAGTCTCAGTAATGAGTGAGAACATATGATATCTGGTTTTTGTTTTTGTTTTTTTTGTCTGGCTTATTTCAGTTAACATAGTGATCTCCAGTTCCATGCATATTTGTGTAAATAACAGAATGTCATTCCTTTTTATGGCTGGATAATATCCTATTATGGTAAAATAAACTTGGGGAAAAAGTATGTTTGCTGTACTTATGTCATCTCTTTTGGATATTTATTCAGTAGTGGAATTACTAGATCATACAGTGGTTCTATTTTCAGTTTGTTGAGCAATTTCTGTACTGTTTTCCATAGTGGCTGTACTAATTTCTACTCTCACTGACAGTGTATACAGCTGCTTCATTTTATCTTTGTCAATATTTGTTATTTATTGTCTTTTTGAAGATAGCCATCCTTGTGGAATGAGGTAGTGTTGCATGGTTTTGATTTGCATTTCCCTAATGCTCAGCTGACTGAGCATTGACTCATGTTCTCATTGGTCATTCCTATACCCTTTTCCAGAAGTGCTTATCTAGTCCTTGATAGGCTAGGACTGTTTTTCCTTCTTTTTTTTTTTTTTAAATTTTTTTCTTTTCTTTTCTTTTCTTTTTCTGTTTTTCCTTCTTAAGAAAATCAGTTGTCTTTTAAAAAAATTCCTTGCTATTATTAAAAAATCCAGAGCATGTTGTTGGGGGAGACAGCTCATGTTGATAAACACTTGGTGCACCCACATGAGGACCTAAGTCCTAAGGACCCCAGCACCCACACAACATGCCAGGCACAGCAGCTCATGTCTGTAATCCTGTACTGGGGAAGTGGAGGCAAGATGATCCCTGAAGCTTGCTGCTCAGCCAGTTCCACTAAATCAGTGAGCTCAACGTTCTGTGAGAGACCCTGCCTCAAAAACCCTAACACCAACCTCTGGCCTCCACATGCATGCTCACACATGTGCATGTACACACATGGACATGAGCACATGTGCACATAAACACGCATACATATGTGCCTCCATTTCTATCTTTACCTATCTATCCATCTATCTATCATGTATCTATTATTTGTCATCTATTGTCTTATCTGTCATCTGTCTATCTATCTATCTATCATCTATTATCTATTATCTATCACCTATCTGTCTATCTCTCTATCATCTATCTATTATCTGTCATCTATCTATCCCTATCTATCTATCTATCTATCTATCTACCTACCTACCTACCTATCTAGAGCCACAGCAACCTAATTTGTCATCTTTCCTATATACTTTTGACTTCAACCTAGAGCCCAATTCCCAGAATTGGGGACTTGGACAAAGCTTTCAGGTCTTCAGAGTTGCATTACACTTTTGTCAATAGGTGACATTACACACGAAGTACTGCTGAACTTTGGAAACTCCTTTGAAATTCAAAGTCTGCAATTTTATTAAGGCTTCATATTAGAGCCATGATAGGTTTAATCATTGCCCAAATAGTTCCCTAAAGCCCCAACCCTTTAATCACAGGTTTGGCCCGTCTGTCACTATCCATCCTGAGTTATCTCATTAGCACAAACTATCAGGTGTGCTCTAAGGAGCTCACTGCCAATAAAGTCATTACTATCACTTAGAAAGCCTCACAGGTTTAGAGATTACCTCTTGGGAGGTTGGACAAAGATCAGACTTCTTTTGGGTAAAACCAATTCCTCCACACACAACCCTCTGTCTCCATCTATGTCCAGAGGTCTCTAGTTCCACCAGTTCTAAATACTTTCAGTAAAAAACAATTTTTTAAAATCTCTGAATTGCTAGCTTAGGCTTTAGCTTTTTTAGTTAACTCATTTATCACTTTTTTTCTAATTTGTAGCTTTCAAAATATTTTTTCTCTAATTCTTGACTGTCTTCTTATCAGAAAAACCCTTTTTGATAGTGTTAGTAGGGTTTTTGGAGGGAGAAAAATTAGGTATCTGTATTCAGTTGGCTGCCTTTACCTAGACATTATTTTCCATACCATTTTGTAAAATATTTGTGAAGACCTGGGGAATATGCACCAAATTAGCTAATACTTCTATATTGCTGTATTACTACAGATAATGAAATAATTTAGAGTATAGAATGCTTAAAGAAGACTGCTGTAAGAGCTCATTTTCTTTCTTTACATGTTGAGATCACAAAATATATAAATAGCCTCTTACTGTCTGGGTTTAAAAATATGGAGACAGAAGAAAATCTTTTAACTTCACTGCTACCTATATTTAAAATATTTGAATTAATATGTATTACTTTAAAAATTAATTGAAAAGGAGTTTTAGAACAAGAAAAAGTAAAATCATTACATAAAGTGGTACTTGAAAATTTTCCATTTGAAATCTAAATCTATGATATAAGACTGTGAATAGTATTAATGGAGAACTAAAAATGCTGAATTCTTTTAATATTTAATGGAATAGGTAAAGCAGAACACAGAGTCTCCTAAGCACTCCAATATAAAAGTCAAGACTTTCTCTCTTCTCTCTCTCTCTCTCTCTCTCTCTCTCTCTCTCTCTCTCTCTCTCTGATACAGGAGTTTTCAAGGTTATGTTCTGTGTTAGTGAAGTCTTTGCCTAGAAAAAGGAGCATAGATTGTCTCAACTTCTGATTTCTAATTTATTTTTCTTGGTAAATAAGTGTCCATGTACTGACTATTCTGTCTCATTCTAAGTACAGCTGTAATCTGATTTCTCATTTTATACTATCTTTTCAAGTTCCTGAAACTCGTGAGATTCATTCCAAACTCTGTGAGTAGTACATGACATTCAGAATACAGCTGCCACCCACCTGGGAGCCTAGTTATGGGCCACTCTAGTTCCCAGTTCTCTCAGCACAGTTACTTGCTGATTTTCTTTATTTCATGATGTAGACGTGTCTTTGTTTACTTGCTTCTTCCTGCCTAGAATTCCTTCATCAGCTTCCTACCTTTGCCTGTCTAAAGCAGACTCATTTTAATGTATATTTTTATTGAAAACATTAATCATATTTAGATCCCCTCTTTCACCTGCACCCCCCATAACCCACCCATAAGATTTCATGCATTTTGTCATATATGCTAAGGCCTATCAAGTTTGTACCCGAGATGTTCCTTGGTGCGAGTTCATCCACTGGAGTCTGGTCAACCTAGATAGCATTTCTCCCTTAAAGATCAGCTCTCCCTCACCAGCAGTGATCAGCTGCCAGTAATTCCTCGGCTGAGGGCGGGGCCTCCTGCTCATTTTCCTAGTTCTTTTAAAAAAAATTTTTTTTATTTAATTTTATTTATTTCTGTATGTGTACGAATGTACTGTCTGCATGCAAGTTTGTGCACCCGTGTCGTGCAATGCCGCGGAGGTCAGAAGAGGGCGTCAGATTCCCCTGGAACTGGAGTTCTCTTGGAATTGGAGTTTTAGATGGTTCTTGGCCGCCATGTGGGTGCTGGGGATCAAACCCGGGTCCTCTGTAAGAGCGGTCGGCGCTCTTAATTGCTAGGCCATCGCTCCAGTCCCTCATTTTCCCAGTTCTATGCTGGGTTTTGTCTGATTAAATTTTCATGGGTTTTGTGCATGCTGTCACCATTGCTGTAAGTTCATGTGAGCAAAAAGGCCTGGAAGACTCTGTCTCCTTGTGGTCGTGCACCCTGCCCCCCTGGCTTTTACCATCTTTCTGCCCCTTCTTCTGCAATGCTCCCTGAGCCCTGGGTGGTTGAGGTTTAATATAGGAATCCTATCCAGGGACCAGACTCATTTCTCATTTTTTGCAAGTCCATCTCAAATATAACATTCTCCAGCAAATGCTGATTCTTCTCTTTCCTCTGCCCATCATTAATGCTACTCTTTTGGGGTCTAATTGGGCATTAATTTTGCCTCCCCTGTCCTTCTATGTAGTAAGTACTAGTGTGTGTGTGTGTGTGTGTGTGTGTGTGTGTGTATGAGAGAGAGAGAGATAGAGAGAGAGAGAGAGAGAGAGAGAGAGGAGAGTGTGATGGAGGTTGTCCTTATTAAATTGTGATTTTTTTTTAGGTTATAAACTGTCATATATCTATGTAAGATGTTTTTAATACAGTAGATTCTCAATAATGTTATCTGATTTGAAATGGATCTTGTTTAATTTTATTCATATTAATAGCATTGAGAGAAATAGCAAGTATAAGTGTTTTACTTTGTTTTTTTTGTTTTTGTTTTGAGACAGGATCTCATTATGTAAACCTGGTTAGTCTTGAACTCTCTATGTAGATCGGGATGGCCTAAAATTACAAAGATCTGCCTGTCTCTGTCTCCCAAGTGCTGGGATTAAAAGGGTATACCACACCCAGCTAAGATCTTAGTGCTTTAAAAATCCGGTCCCTGTTAAGGCATTTTCTTGAAAGATGTCTGACTATGCTTAAAGTGACTTTTAACTGCTCGTGATGGGACAGTGAGAGAGGTGGGTGTTCTGTGTCACTGCATGCAGGCGTACACCCCAGTGAGTGTGGGGGCCACTGTGGCTGACTGCCTCAAGCAGCCAAATGAGTCTCTGTGACAAAAACAGGTTTCTGTCCAGGAAGAAAGAAAACATGGGACGTGATGACTGGCTCAGTTTGGCTGGGTATCCATGGCTTGGGAAACCGAGAGGAGAAGTCGAGAAAGAAACTTGATTTATGAAGTACAGTGTGGCTACATGCTCTGGGCAAGGGAGTGAGAGGGTAACTGAGGAATAACAGGACAGGTGTGTGCTAAGTGACTGGCCAGATGTAAGAGAGAGAGAGAGAGAGAGAGAGAGGCTGATAACCTCAAGATCTATTAAATTGTAGAACTCGGCCCAGCCTGCCTGTTGACGGCTGCCCCTCTACCCTGACTGGTACACCTGAAGTTTTTCTTCAGTCAAGAGTTGGCCTGCTGCTACAGGAGGTTTAGAAAGTGAGACAGTGGGGGTGACTGCCACATTATTTTAGCTGAGTCCCAGAGGACTTGGTGTCAGTGGGAAGAAGGCAGAAGAAAGGCGTCAGTCTCTGGTGGTGGAAATTTCCCTTGGAGCCAAAGCCACCTTCTCTTTCTTTCCATAAGTACTTAATAGCAACTCTTTGGCCTTCCTGTTTAAGAGCTTAAAGCCATTAAGTTTCCTAGCTCTTGACCCTACAAGAGCCAGAGAGGTAGGCAGACAGCTAGATTTAAAGCTGGGTGATGAATTAGGCCCTCATTCATCTGGGTAGGCAGTGTCATTTAATTAAGCAATCTATTAAACATGTTCTTGTGTTTTCTTTGCAGAGCCCAATTCTGCTATACTGGAGTCAAATACAGGATGTACTCTTGAGTTAATTTATTTTTCCTTAATGAAATCAAATTATGAGACAAAAACTGAAACAGTCCAGAAGATTTGTTTTTCTTTCCAAATGTCTGTGTGAACAGGCCATATAGGGAATACTTACAGGAATATTAAAGGAAGAAGTGAAGGGTGGGGGAAGGACAGTTATGCCCAACATAACTTCTGCTACCTCTGTGAGACGTGCCATGCAGTAAGCAGGTCTGTTAATGTAGCTAAAATTGTGCATTAGTTCCACAGATTAAGCAGGACATAAAAAGACTGTATTTCAGCTCGGAGTTGATCTGCATGATGACAAGACTGCATCCCAAACTGTACAGATCCTGAACCACTTACATGAAGAGAAGGGTTTCTTCTGAGACAGGAGGGAGCACTTAATGGAGTTCAGGTCAACTTTGTCAATTTCCACAGTACTCTTAGTTTATCCTGCATTAGGGGGTACTTGGTTTGCAGGGAGTATCATCCTGGGTTTCCTGACAGGTGACTGGATGTGCTCTATCCAAAGTGCACTTGCTTCCTTAGGGATTCTTGTTTTGGCAGCTACCCCCCTTTTCTCAGCTCACTCGTCATTGCTGGTTTGCAGGTCTTGCCTGTAGCTGCATCCACATAGGAGCTGTGGAGCAGCCCTCTCCTAGAGCTGGGCCACTAAAGGGCGCGCAAAGCTGCTGCTCTGCTGGCTTGGAGCAGCTGACACTGGCCTTTCTCTTGTTTGGCAAAGAGCAGAAAGCCAGGGTGGGGAGAGGAGGAGGGGCCAGAGGCTAATCCTGAAGAGCCGTTAGGATCCAAAGCATTTACAGTGAGTACAGTTGGTAGATCCTGCTCCTCTATTTAAGAAAATTACAGGACAAAAGACAGAGGAACAGTTTTGAGGGCTGTGTAGCTGGAATCTTTGCCTTCTGATTTGTCCTAGGAACAATTTCCTCATTTAAATATATCTGTTTATTCAAGTCACTTGCATTCCGCTAACCTCAGGCTTTGACTCAAAACTTTTGGACTGCTGGAGAGGTAGCAGAACGAGTCCTTATTAATAAGCAATCCATGGTATGTTTTCTTCTGTTTCTACAGGATGAAATGTGGAGGAAGGTAGGAAAAACCCTCCCACAAATCAAGAAGGAAAAGCAAAGCTTTAACATCGTGATTGCTTTCAGCTTTTTCACTTTATGTACTACCTCTCCTTCAGATGTTTGGGAAGGATTTGATGGATACTATTTTTAACTGGAGTGGGGATAAAAGGTATTATCGCTAATGCTGGGAAGGTGACCACAGACAAGCATTTGAGGGAGGGAAGGAGAAGAGGCCCTTGGGTTCCAACACTGACTGATGGTCCTTTTGTCCTCTTGGGGTCAGTCACAGCTCGGTGGGTACCTATGAGCACTTGGCCTAATGCTTTCATTTGCGTTGTCACAAGCTGTTGCCTAGTGGCTTTTTTCTTTCTTAATAGCTTTATGGCCAGAAGGAAGCTTTTCCTTTGCGAAATGACTCAGAACTTACAGCAAGTAGAAGTGTAGATGTGCTGTGTCTCCTGCTATTTGCATTTAAATGTAATAATTGATTTGATGGGAGTAACCATGAGTAACCATGATGAGGGCAGGAAAAAATCTGCACAAAGACTGTTACCAGAGTCTCTACACTTTGAAGCATTTTTCATTGAATTGTATAACAATTGTATCTTTTAAATCAGATGTGATTCTTAAAATTTATTTATTTATTATTTTTTATGTGTATGTGTGTACTGTACGCATGTAGGTTGGTGCACCCGTGTCGTGCAATGCCTCAGATGTCAGAAGAGGGTGTTGGATTCCCCTGGAACTGGAGTTAAAGATGGTTCTTAGCCACCATGTGGGTGCTGGGAATCGAACCCGGGGTCCTCTGCAAGAGCAATTGGTGCTCTTAACCACTGAGCCATCTCTACATCCCCCAGATGTGATTTTTATAAAAACCAGAGAGTGTGGTCATGCCTGGAGCTACAGTGAAGTGTGAAATATAATTGAAAATCAAATGTTTATTGTAATTGCTTTCTGTGAAAATGGGAAATTAATTCATTTTACGCCACGTCTCGAGCTTGCTAGGTTTAAGACACACCCATTTCTTTCTCTGTGGCAAAAGTATATGTAAGGAAAGTAAAGAGACAGGAGATGAAGTGTGAACCCAGTGAGCTGATGCGTTCCTAGCTCCTCTGGCTTGCACAGAGTTCCTTGCTCACAGCTTGACTGGTTAACTATGGAAGCTTTCTATCCAGGCAGGAAGATGTTGCTTTGGACATCTGCCTTTCAGGTCTGCTTCCCTTCTCCTCCCAAGCGATGCACATCCTGTTCTCTCCAAACACTTTTTGCTTTGTGTTTCTCTTCGGTTTGTCCTCTATATGTGTAATCACATCTACATTGTTAGTCTTAAGTAGAAAACTCTCAGAAGGGAGTCTCTTTCATGGTTGTTCTTTGGGGAAGAATCAGCAACACCAACTATGTAAATAGTGCTTTATAAATTTTTTTCGTGATAGTAATTTCTTTTTTTGATTAAGAGGGACAAACCAGGGATTCTATTTGTGTACTTTGGTCTAATGGAGAGCCATCATCTAGCAGTTTCACACTCTTAGTATAGGCAGGAAGGCCCAAGAGCTTTGAAGTGTCTGGATTAATAACTGTAAGCAGTCTCAAATTCTTAGGCCCAGCTGAAATCTTACTGTTCATCTAGTTCAGGGTTCTCATCTTACAGATGAGGAAACTAGAGCCCAGAGATATGGAGCGCTTCATCCAAAGTCACATAAAATGCTACTCTACTGAGATTGGTACAAGCCTGATGGGATATATGGAAATACAGGTTGAAACATTAATTGTGCTAAGCTAAGTCTTTGGTACATTCTTTAGTTTAAGGTAGGATGTGTATCGCTTGATTTAGAAATTTCACAAAAACCTGCAGTTAGTAGATGCAGCCCACTAGTCATGCAGGGGTCTTGGGCAAGTAAGTGAATGTGGGTATCAGAGCCAGTTCACTGTGCACCGTCCTGAGTCTTATCTGCCCCCTTGGTTTAGTATAGTTTCTTAGAGAATCACTGTAATTATCAGCGTGTTCTTTATTTTTAACCAGCTCTATGTCCTTGAACTAGAAAGCCTTTTAACCTATGTGTATCAGATTCCTTCTCTAGGATTGAGATTTGATATTGATCCCCCCAAAGTCAGGGAATTGATTAATAATTTAAAAATGTTTGGGGAAATCAGAGTCAGAGCCCATCTGGGCTTGTGAAGGAAGACTGAGGTAACTCTTTCCTGGAGTTGTAGCCCTTCCAGTGAAATTTTGTTCTCTGTGATTTGTTTTGTCTATGTCTAGTGTTATTGTTATTCTAAAAATTAGAATTTGAATATGAGGGTGTTAAAAATCTGGGGTCTCAGGGCTGGAGAGATGGCTCAGTGGTTAAGAGCCCTGACTGCTCTTGCAGAGGACCTGGGTTCAATTCCCAGCACCCACATGGTGGCTAAGAACCGTCTTTAATTCCAGTTCTAGGGGAATCTGATGCCCTCTTCTGACCTCTGTGGCATTGCACGACATGGGTGCACCAACCTACATGCAGACAATACACTCATACACAAAAATAATAAATAATAAATACAAAAATCTGTGGTTTTGATCTCTTACCTGCAGTCAGGCAGAGAAGCTATTGAGTGAAACCTCAGGACGTTTCCATTTTGCAGACACCAGGGCATTGTATGACCTGTGTTCTGCCTTTTGCAAGTAACTTTGCTTTAAAAAATTCACTGACAGCCGGGCATGGTGGCGCACGCCCTTAATCCTAGCATTTGGGAGGCAGAGACAGGTGGATCTCTGTGAGTTCAAGGCCAGCCTGGTCCACAGAGTGAGTTCCAGGCCTGGGGCTATAGGGAGACCCTGTCTCCAAAAAAGAAAAATCACTGACAAACCTCCTTATTTAATTCAAAATTTAGATGTTGAAAAAATTAGGAAAGGGGAGCTGGACATTGTGGTACAGGCCTGCGATCCCAGCACGTGGGCGGGAGAGACAAAATCAGAGGTTCAAGGGCCGCCTTGGTTACATAACGAGTCTGGGCCCATGAGACTGTTTAAGACAAAAAAAAAAAAAAAAACAACAAAGGAGAAAGATAGGGAAAGAGGAGGAAGCGAAGGAAAGAAAACAAGGAAGAAAGGAAGTTATGAAAGGGGATTACACTGTAGTATTGGGAGGAGTCGGAAGTGCTACCAGAGTAACTTATCCTTGAGCGCTTTGTCAGTTCGACAAGTCTAGTTTTCCCTATGCCCATTCCTGTGTGGACATTACAGGCTTTCTTCCTGTTTTGCTAGGTACGAATAACTTTGCTTTTGTTGTGAAGCGAATATTAAGACTCTGAAGGATCAGGAACTGTTTTCTGATAATGAGCTGCTTTTTGTCTGTCTTTGTCAGTAATGAAAGTATAACTTGAATGTGTAATATCAGAAGACAAAAACTTGTAAAATACAGAGAAATCCATTGTCCTTGAGTAGAAATTGCTCCTGAGATTAAAATAACATTTATTTATTGTAAAGTATAAGAGGAAAAGGGTACTTTATACTAGACAGGCTCTAGAAAGAAGAAAAATTTTTAGCAGGGTCATTAGTAAATTACATTTATCCTTAAACATATCTTACCTTACTATTTACTATGTAAACTTATTATTCTCACCTCTTTGGCCAATATTTTATTGATATATCCCAGAAGAATTTAGTACTCTGAAAATCCTAGAAGATGTCAATATAACTAGCTTAACATTGATTAGGTCTATTTGATATCCAGTCTTTTTGATTTTCAGCAAAGTTTTAGACTCTCTACATATTATTTATGTCTAAAAGTATTAGAAGTGAGGGTCTGGAGAGATGGCCTTAGTAAGTTATAGAGTCTGACCGCTCTTGCGGAGAACCGGGTTCAATCGTCAGCACCCACATGGCAGCTCGAGAACGGTCTGAAACACCATGTCCGAGAAACTCCATTCCCAGGGGAATCCCGACCCCTTCTGACCTCTGCGGCGCATTGGCACTGACACGGGTAGCCGCATCTCATGCAGACAGTATACAGTTCACACTACATGAAACAAATAAAAAAATTATTAGAAGTGAATAAGATCGCCGATCCGTCCTGAGGCAGCACTGTTTGGTTAATTTGAGGTTCGCTCTTTTTTTCTCTAGCTCCTCATGTATTGAATATATTGGTTTTAGTCATAGTGATGTTTGGATGTTTACATTAGAAGAACCCCAAGTAATTGTTGCTTGAACAATATAGAAATTTGCTTTCTGTCTGACATGAACGGAGTTAAGGGCAGCAGTCAACCATTCTGGTATAGTGACTCCTTGTCATCTGGTGGGACCCATGCTCCTAGCCCTGGGCTTCACTGTCCTCTCTCAGGCGCATGCCAAAGCATCTCCTGGTCTGAGTTGGAGCCAGAGCTCCACCCATCAAGTCCACAGCACAGGCTGGGAAAATAGGGGAAAGCAGACTGGCAGAGAAGTGGCCTCCACTGGGAGTCAGTCCTCTAAAGCAGCTCTCAGGATTTCTGCTTCACTGTTCCATTTACTTCTCCTTGGCCAGATCTTGGCTATAAGGCCACACTAACTGCAGAGGACAAGGGGACTGTAGCTCTAAATTCTGGATAGGAATAGTCACAGCTAAAAGTCAGCTTTTGTTGTTAAGAAATGAGAGGAAAATGGGTGCTTGGGTAGGCATGCCACTATGATTTTGTGCTAGTATATACTGGATATTGGGGCTGCCACGTAGAAAAGCAAAACACCTCTTTCTGTTTTTTTAATTATTTATTTTATTTTATTTGTTTGTTTATGTGTATGAATGTATTGTCTGCATGTAGGTCTGTGCACCTGTGTCGTGCAATGCCAGGGAGGTCAGAAGAGGGCGTCGGATTCCCCTGGAACTGGAGTTCTCCTGGAACTGGACTTACAGACAGTTCTCAGCCGCCATGTGGGTGCTGGGGATCGAACCTGGTTCCTCTGCAAGAGCAGTCGGCTCTCTTAACCGCTAGGCCATTTCTTCAGCCCACCTCTTTCTGTTTTTGTTATGAGCAATGGTTTCTTAATTTAGAAATCTGGCTTAATTTAGAAATCCTGTTTCTTCTGTGAAGTATCATTGCTTTATTTGGCAATCCAGACTGACTTTTGCTTTCTTTTTTCCTCTTGCCTTTCAGCTGTTTTGGAAAGAAGTAAGGTTTAGACTTCTCCATGTTAACCATGAGCGTGACACTTTCCCCCCTGAGGTCACAGGACCCGGATCCCATGGCAACTGATGCCTCACCCATGGCCATCAACATGACACCTACTGTGGAGCAGGAGGAGGGAGAAGAGTCCATGAAGGATATAGACTCTGAGCAGCAGTACAGAAAGCCACCCCCACTCCACACAGGGGCCGACTGGAAGATTGTCCTGCACTTGCCTGAGATTGAGACCTGGCTCCGGATGACCTCAGAGAGGGTCCGAGACCTGACGTACTCGGTCCAGCAGGATGCAGACAGCAAACATGTGGATGTGCATCTAGTTCAGCTGAAGGTAAGGCAGGGCTCCGGGCTGAGGTTCTTAGGACAGAAGTCTGAAAAGGTCTGTGGTACCTGGAGCCTTAGTTCTATAATAGCTAATGAGGAAACGTCTAAGAAGAAATACAGAATGAACGGTTTGAAAACATTATTCTTGAGGATAAACTTGAATAGATCATTTCTCTTCTAATTTTGCTACCTGTACCAGTTATCTGGAATAAAACTGGCATTTGAGGAGAGAACAGAGAAACAAAGAACAGGAGAAGCATTTTGTTTGATGTCATAGAAATCAGTTTTAGAGAATGAAAGGATCTTAGAAACAGTTACAAAGGGTTTAATGAAAAACTGGTAGGTAAAATACCAATGTGCATGGTGATCATGAGCATGTGTGTGATTATACCTTCTGTGGAAGCTGCAGCTTCTTTATGGCAAACAATGGATTCTGCCTTGGTGGGGAAGGGCAGTGTTCTCTTTTTAGAGGGATCTTTCATGCAGGAACAATGTATATACAGAACAAAGGTGCTTTTTGTAATACCGGATCAAATATTCAGACATTAAAAAAATGTCTGTGGCTTCTAAAACCCTTATAAAAGCTTGAGTGTTGGCAGCCATGAACTGCAGGTGCAGACAGCTGTTAACTTAGGGACTCCAAAATATGTGTTGTGAATTCTGCCTGCTCTAGCCTCTCCTCTCTCCCAGATCCTTGAGGAAAAAATATGTAGAGCATCAGCCCAAAGTCTTATGTAAACCTCAAGTTAGTTCGATGGGATCCTAAAGAAAATTCCGTCTTAAAGTGTCATCAAATAAGAGGATAACAGATTCTTGGATCTTAACACCAAAATAGTTTATAAGATGGAATCATCTTAGAAGAAAGTCAGAGGGTAAGAGAGCAGGTTTCTCCATGCTTAGAGCAGATTTGGCTCTGCCTTTCTGGGGTGGTTCAGTGGATCCTAGGCCAGGCTGCTGGCTTAGTGTTTGAGACAGGGAGGGGAGGGGAAAGAAAGGAGAGAAGGGAGCAACCCTGTGAGCAAATGAGGCAGATCACAGTCAGCTGGGCTCCCCTAGGTTGAACAGGTCTGGGGTCCCGCTCCTATTTCCATAGGTTCTTGAGAAGAAGTTCTTCAGCAGGGTGACAGATAAGGCTGCATGTAGTCTCAACAGAGGCTGTTATTTTCTTGTTGGCTTCCTGCCTGACAGTGACAGCAGGAGTGACAGAGGAGTGACAGAGGAGTGACAGAGGAGTGACCGCCTAACAGCTTGGGGCTGCAGTAAAACACAAGCCAGGAGGCACTGCTTCCACTACCTGGTCCCCTGCCATGCTCAGCACTAAACTACCTGTCTCCTGCAAGTAGGTGCCGGATTGACAAAGTCAGCTGTTGCCTCCAAACTCTTTCAGGTTAACACAGGAAAGATGGCAAATGGGGCAAAATGGAAATAGCCTTAGAAGACTCAAGTAAATACACTGTCAGTGTCATATACTTCATTTAGTTGGATCAATAGTGTGGACATGAAAACATAAATTTTAACCCAGAGTAGCAATGTGAAATGTTTGTGCAGTCAACATACTGCTATTCTTAGCGTGGGGAATCCTCTCTACAGAGCTCTTTCTCGCTGTAGTTGCCTGTCACCTTCCTTTGCTTAAGATGCACCTCTTCTCCTTTGTCTTCTCTCTCCCAGGGTGTGGCCTATCTTCTCTGCTGAGAAAAGACCTGGGGGAGGCAGGAAGTCAACACAGTGGTCATAGGTAGTCAGTCAGTGACTGTTCACTGTCACTATTTCATTGTAGGATTTCTATTAGCACTTTTCTGAGTGCTTCTTTCTTCAAGTTACTTAACTAAATTATGTGATGTTCTCAAATATTGTGAAACAGTGGAGCCCTTCCCGGTTGGACCCAAAGCCAACAAGCTCCAGTCGGTGTGTGTGGCCTTTGCAATGGTCCGTATGAAGGGCTTAATTTGATATTTTAATGTGCTTAGTTTAGTGCTTTCCTTTGATGTAAGTAATATTTTTTTAGCGTGCCTAAGATATATAGTATATATATATATATATATATATATACTGGGATGCATTTATAAATTGAAATATATGTCAGTTTTTTGGATTTCTACATTCTACATTGATGCAAAAGAATAAAGGGCTTAGTACAGAATTTTAGGGGAAATTCAATAAGACAACTTTATAAAACAGCTCCCAGTCGACACCTGTGGGAAAGCAGAGGGCAAGCACAACTTGGGTAAGTTGTCTTGTCACCCACTGCTTTGGTTATTCACTCAGTTTATTTGTTTACAGTGAAAATCAGTCATCACAGGACGTGAATGCTCATGGCTATAAAGACCACCTAGGGGTAGAGAATTTACAAATTTTAATATCCGTTCCTATGTTTTCGCAGTGAAGGCCCCAGCCTCTTCACTGGCATCTCTACTTGCACCTTAAGAGGCATCTCAAACTGGATTTGCCGGTGCAAGAGCTCTTAATCCTCCCTCATCTTCCCAATTTCGGTAAAGTATGATTTCTACACACATGTATGTCTATCAACAGGGAATCCATCAACAGGGAACCCATCACCCCGGGCGAGCCCTAAATTCATTCACCACTGGCCAGCGTGATCGCTGCCACCCCATCAGGCTGTCTCATTTCTTGTCTAGGCTAGCTACGTAAATACTCCTAACTAACCTTTCATCAACCTTTGCTTCGCGACACAGCCTGCAGCTTGTTCTCCACTTGGTAGCCACTGGGATCTCTGGAGACTGTGAACCAGGGTGTAATCCTCCTTTGCTTCACGTTGGACTTATGTGAAGTATCTCAGATCTCCTCCTGTGGCTCTTCACTACCTGTGTCTGGCTGTGGCTTCTCCTACCTTTCCATGCTCTGTAAAGCTCCAGATTATACTATTTCAAGTTCCAGAGAAAATGCCAAGCTAGGTCTTGCCTTGTAGCATTTCTTATTCCTTCTGCCTAGAGGCTGTCTTCCCCCAGTGTTACATGGCAGACTCCGGATCTTCATCAAGCTGTCAGTCAGAGGCATAGACAAGTTCCAACAAACATTCACACAAGCCTCAGAGAGGATTGAACAGAGGTTAGAACCAAGAAGTTTAGACCTATTCTGTGTTTGGTGAAGAACAGACACGTCAACCATCTAACTTGCCTGTGTACTTCACATTGCTCTTATATTGCTTGCTTAAAGTCTTTTCAGTATGGTCATCTTTCCATCATGCTATTGTATAAGTTTAAAAATACTTCATTAAGAAATATTTCTGAGAAATGCCCAGGGCAGGCTTTGCCAATGGTCATATGTTAAAGCTCACACTGGCAATTCCTGGTTCTCTTTTTTTTTAATTTTTTTTATTTATTTATTATTTTTTATATGTATGAATGTACTGTCTGCATGTAGGTCTGTGCACCCGTGTCGTACAATGCCGCGGAGGTCAGAAGAGGGTCTCCGATTCCCCTGGAACTGGAGTTCTCCTGGAATTGGAGATACAGACGGTTCTCAGCCGCCATGTGGGTGCTGGGGATCGAACCCGGGTCCTCTCCAAGAGCAGTCTGTGCTCTTAACCGCTAGGCCATCTCTCCAGCCCCAATTCCTGGTTCTCTTAAAACACGCACCTCCTTCTCCCAGGCCTTGTCTGTTCTATATCCCATTTTATTTACATCTAATGGATCAGTAACTACAATTATACCAGTTGTTTTTCTTGTTGTGTTTGAGCTCCAATGTCTAATTCTCTGCTGTATCTCTGTTGTTTAAGACAGTGCAGGGTACTAAATATGGGATTGGTCCATACCTAGGATTGGATAGATGAGTCCAATTCTTTATGTCCACTGCCTCCTCTCCCCATAAACAAACTTGCAAGTCATATGAAGGAAACTAGTCCACAAGGGTTGGATTCTGGCACAGGCATTGAATGAATCAAGGAACAGGTATGTTTGGCACATTGCTCTCCCAGGATGTGTGGAGAGTGTGAGTTTTGGGGATTCTGCCTAGGGAATCTTCTCCAGAGAATCCATTCTTTTCACAGGTGCCTGTGCTGACTCCCACTGTTAAAACCTGTTTTTGTTTATTTCACTGGCAATTATTCTGGTCAAAATATAGACTTTGGGAGGCTGAGAGGTAACTCATTAAAGTGCTTGTTATGGGACTGGAGAGATGGCCTAGTGGTTAAGAGCACCGACTGCTCTTGCAGAGGACCCGGGTTCGATCCCCAGCACCCACATGGCGGCTGAGAACCTTTTTTGGCTCCAGCTCCAGGGGAATCCGACGCCCTCTTCTGACCTCCGCGGCATTGCACGACACGGGTGCACAAACCTACATGTGGACAGTACATTCATACACATAAAAAATAAATAAAATTTAAAAATAAAAACAAATTAAAAAAAAGTGCTTGTCGTGAAGATACAAGGACCAGAACCACATAAAAGTCTCAGCGCAGTGGCAAGTCCTGTAATTTCAGAGCTGGGAGGACAGAGAGCAGGCTCCCCAGGCTTTGCTGGCCGGTGAGCTTAGCCTAATCTGTGAGCCCCAGATATCAGTGAGATCTCAAAAAACAAAGTGGACATCTACTGAGGAATGATAACCAAGGTTTACCTATAGCCTCCATGTGTGCACACACACACACACACACACACACACACACACACATGCATACACATGTGCCAACACAGGAACGCATGTGAACATAGATACATGAACACATGGATACATACAGAGTATACTTTTAGGTCTCTTAACCAGATGCTCACTTTCTTCCTTCTCCCACAGGACTTCTGTGGTTCTAGATTAAACTCAAGCCAGGCAGGCTCCACATCACCAGCCTAATTTTTCTTTGACTTTGCTTATTGCTGGTCATTGTGTTGATTTTAAAGTTTCTATGTGAGACACCACTCTTATTTCCAAATTGTTAGGGGAATTTTTACTATAGCTTCCAGATTGAACTGCAACCACTATTACAAAGTTCCCACAGGGAAGTGATTGTTCTTAAAAGTGAACAAAAACATCCGACTTTAAGATTAAAAAAGCACAGAAACAATGACATGTCCTAATTACTTCCCCCAGTATTTTTTAAAGCTGAACTTGCAGTCTACATAATTTGCTTCCTAGTTTCCAGATATTCTTTAGTAAGAAGTATAAGACAGAAGGTGAACCATTTTTAGAAACTCACTCCCCACCCCTGCCTGGGTTTAGAAACTGCTGTACAAGAAAAGCAGACCAGGAACCTAAAAACATTTTGATTTGAGCTGAGACCTCTGGCTGTACGAGTGTGCTTGGGTATACACAGGCCAAGTAGGCACCTCTGCTTCTGGATTCAGTCTTCTTGGGGAGAATGTTATTTGTATTCCTGAAGATGTAATAGCAGAAAAGAGGCAAGGCTTAGACTAGAAGCAGGTTAATAAACAAGGCTAGAAATGACTTAATTGAATCAATTCCTGACTTCAGATTCCACTTTAAACCACCTCCACATAAGATCCTGCCCTACCCCCCCCCACCGTGTGTGTGTGTGTGTGTATGTGTGTGTGTGTGTGTGTGTGTATGTGTGTGTGTTGTTTGTCTTTGATTTATGCCTGATTTTCAAAGTTAGAGGATTGAATAGAATCTCTGTTTATAAGATGTTCTGACAGGCCATACCAGACTGCGATGTGCCCAACATCTGGGAGTTAATCCAGACACCCGTGACTCATGTCAGGACAGAAGTTCTGCTGGTGAAAAGGCATGCAACCTCTCCAGAGCTGGGATTTTGCACATCAGATGTGATTGACGGGCTAATGATGGTGGAAGTCTAGAAAGAGGGACTCCTAGGAGAGGGTTCATGGTCACCATGGAGGAGACTAAGAGGCTGTGCCTGTGTGAAGAACAGGAAGTGAATGGGGGTTGTGGCACAGGGTGCCCCTGAGCAGGTACTTGGGCAGTGTGCGTAGAAATTAGTGAGTGAGAAAGGCTGGGGATGGGACTCGGGTGATTTCCTGAGTGGCTGAACTAGACTTGCCCTTTGTCAGGTTCAGAGGAAAGAATATTCTTTCTCCTGTTGTAGGAATATTACAAGTGAACTTTGACCAAGATGAGAGTGGTGGCTCAGAGGTGCAGCTGAGGAGACCAGGGTCTTTGTCTGTAACGAGGAGCAGCCGTCAAGGTTGATTGCCAGGTGCATCTAAAACACATCTTTTTCTCCCAGGAATTCTTGATAAACACAGTTTGGAGTGAACTGAACTTCTAACAGCAGTAGGTAGAGGCCTGGAGGATTCTGATCCTACCATCCTAAAGCCTGAAGCATTCAGTCCATAGCACATCTGAGTAAATACAGAACACTTTAAATGAAATTTAAGGGAAATATTTTTTGCTGGGGAAAAAAAGGACATTTTCTTTCTTATCTCTTCAACCATGATTTATCCAGAACAAAGTCTCTGACATTTAGCAGGTTATGAAATCAATTTGGTGAGAGAGCATAAACAGCAAAGTAGAAAGGATCACATGAAGTGAGAAGAAATGCTGTTTTGTCAAGCTTGGGTTCATATATATGTACATACGCTTGGCTATGGTATAAATGTGTATCTTTCTCTGAGTCCAGGCCAGAGCAGTTTGATAATTACTGTTTTAGACCATTCATAAATTTCCTCAATATCTTTGCTATATACTCAAATTTTAGAATATATGATGCAAGTAACCTTTAGTATTATTTTGTGTGACATTGTTGGTCTTTGTTCTTATATGGGCTCAAAACTTACATGAAATGTGTATTAAATTGCCAAAGGTATCTTTAGAAATTCAGGGGTTTAAAAGATAACTCCCTTGGCAGGCATGAGAACTAAAAGTTTTATTTTCCCAAAGCTCAGATTTTTTTTTTTTTTTGCTAGAGTCTCCTTTTTGATTAATGCACACTATGGTCTGAATGGACCTTCCCAAAATTCATATGTACCAGTCTCAGTCATCCAGGGTGATGGTACTAATATGTAGCTTTAGGAGGTGATGTGGTCATGATGGCGCCACCCTCACAAATGGGATTCCTAACCTTATAATAAAGGCACTGGTTTCTTCTGTCATGTGAAGATGTAGCAACAAGGTGCTAACTGCAGAGAGCAGCACGACCTCACCAGAAATGGGTTATGCTTGTTCCTTGGACTTGGGCTTTCTAGCCTTCAGAATTGGGGAAAATGTGTATTATTTGTAAAGTATTTAAAGAATCTATATACTAGTTGTCAAATGTCTGGGGTGTTCTTTCTCTTTTTAAGGTAGAGTCTCATGTGGCTCAGGCTGGTTTCAAACTCACTAGGTAATGAAAATGACCTTGAACTCTATCTCCCAAGTGCTGTAATTACAGGAATGGGCCATCATTCCTGGCACAATTGTGGTTTTATTATGTTGTTCATTAATAGAAAAGTTTTCCCTCTAGCTAGTACATAGATATACTAGCTGCTAGTAAGCCTGATTGTGGCCAGCTTAGTAGATTTTGTTTCAAAGTAAATTATTTTACCAAGTGCTGGAGAGGTTGTGGGGGAAGGGGAATACTCATTCTTTGCTGGTGGGAATGTAAACTCATACAGCCACTATGGAAAGCAGTGTGGAGAACCCTTGGAAGACTTGGAATGAACTTGCCATCCGATCCAGCCATACCATTCCTAGGCATGTACCCCCAAGACTCACCCCACCACACAGATACATGCACGGCCATGTTTATTTCAGCTCTCTTCACAATAGCAAGGAGCTGGAACCAACCCAAATGCCCCTCAACTGATGAGTGGATAGAGAAAATGTGGTACATCTACACAATGGAGTTCTATGCAGCAGTAAAGAAAGACGACATCATGAGCTTTGCAGGAAAATGGCTGGAGCTAGAGGACATCATGCTGAGTGAAGTAACACAGTCCCAGAAAAACAAACGACGAATGGTATCCCTCATCTGTGGATGCTAGTGCCAATTACCTAGTTGTAAGTATTTCTTGTGCATGGCCCCTTGAGCTTTTGTCCAAAGCAGTTGGGAGTGATGCATATTGGAAACAACAACAACAACAACAACAACAACAGCAACAACAACAGAAAGGACTGCATCAAAGAACTGACCGAAACAGTGAACTTCTGCTCAAAACAGTCAACTTCTACATGGAGAATATCGAGAAAGACTGAGAAAGAGATGAAAAGCATGTTTGGCAGAATGTATGAGCTCTGGTGGGATGGGGGGATAGGGTGGGGTACACAGGTCGAGATTTGATAATCTTGTACAAAATATATATTAAAAATAAATAAATAAAATTAAAAAAATTATTTTTTTATTTTATGAGTATGGGTGTATTGCCTGCATGTATGTAAGTGCACCCTGTCATGCACTGCCCTCAGGGTCAGAAGAAGGCATCAGATTCCCCTGGAACTGGAGTTATGGATGATTGTTAGCCGCCATGTGGGTGCTGGGAATCAAACCTGGGTAGTCTGCAAGAGTAGCCAGTGCTCTTAACCAGTGAGCCATCTCTCCAACCTGTAAATATATATATATATATATTTTTTTTTTTTTAAGAAAAAAGGGGGCTGGTATTATTTCTCAGGAGAAATGTGTTTGTTAATATGTGCAAAGCCTTAGGTTTGATCCTAGAACTGATAAGGTGAGTTTGGGGGATGTTGGTGCTTGAAAGGCTCAAATATATGGAAAAATGGTCTCCCTCTTCACACCTATGCTGGAAGACAGGTTAGGTGCTCAGTGAATACTTTTTGATTATTGAATAATTAATGTATCTTCAGTATGATTTGGGGATATGAGCTAAGTCTTTTTTTGTGGTCTTTTTGAGACAGGGTCTCCATGTAGCCCCAGCTATCCTGGAACTTGCTCTGTAGACCAGGCTGGCCTCAAACTCACAAAGATCCACCTGCCTCTGCCTCCCAAGTGGTAGGAATAAAGGCATGTCCCACCATGCCCGGCCTTGATCTAAGTCTTAGACATAGCATTTTGAACTACATATAAACATTTTTGGTTAAAACTTGGGCAAGGGAACATGGAAAATAACTGTTGGTTTTTAGTAGACACTGTTATGGAAGATCTTTGTCTATACATAAACCTTAGCCACATGAAGTAATGTATTTATAATTCAGAATGGGAATATTAATTATCAGAGTGCCTCAAGAAGCTGACCAGACTGTGGTGTTGTACCATTTTAATTAGCAAGCATGGAAAACGAGGATTATAAAGGACTATTTAACTTGAAGTAAATCATTAAAACACAATTTAAAGAAAAATAGTATCATAAAGGGATTTGAAACTGAGTCCATTGAGAAAAGTCTGAAGAAATTAGCTTTAATTTGATTAAAGAAGGGGTACTGGGGGTCTCTTCTTTCAAATGTTTGGTTAATTATCACTGAGCAGCAATAGCAACTGTTTTGATGGTCTTGAGGGGGAGATGTTTATAGGGGCAACCATCAAACATGAGGTAGGATGTGAGTTAACCCTTTCTTTGACTAGACAAGTTTTGGGCTCAGCAGCATTCATAGAATACTTCGTACACCTCAGGAGTTGTGATCTCTTATTTATTCCGACAGAAATCTACTCTTAGACATGAGGAAATTGAGTCTCAAAAGATTCTTTGCTTTGGGAGTCTTACCATGCTTTTGAGAATATCAAAGCCTGATATTCTCTCCATGTTATACATCCCACCCCTCATATGCTGAGATGTAAGAAATGGAATGGCTGTGAAGGATAAGGCAATCCGGATGACTTTCTTGTACTGGACAGTTAAGAAAAGTGGGTGTGAAGGCGACTCAATGTTTTTAAATTAAGAAGATGAAATCTATTTGTATTTTAATTCACCACAGACAGGAAGGCGAGCAGCTTTAAGTGGGGGCGTGTGAAGTCCTGCAGTCCCCCTGAGTTGGAGTGTCAGTCGTGGCTACCTTGAATAACAAAACTGATTTCCCTCTTCATTTTTCCTGCACTTTGTCCATTCTGCTCTCTTCAAAGTTTACATTTTCAAGGAGGAAAGTATCTGGTCTAATTGAACTGAATGGTTCTAAGCTGTGAATTCCTGGTACCCTCATTTGGAGGTGGATGGAACTACAGATGAACATGTTTAATGAGAAAGATGAACAAGTCAAGTCCATTGGATTTCAGGTCTGGTGTGTGGAGCATGGTTCTTGCCCTGGCTACATAGGAGAATATTCCACAAAGCTCGGAAAGCACCTGCTGTCCTGGACACGCTGCAGCCCAGCTGCCTTAGAAGCTGGGTGACACGCAGCCCTCAGCCTTCATGGAGCTCCAGGTGACCCTGCAGATATTTTGAGGAGAGGATTTAGATAACTCTTGCTTTTCCATATCTCCCCCTTCTCCTGACCATACAGCCATGGATTTAAAATCATTGGTTTGTGAAGAAAGCAGTGTTGGAATTCTTCATTTTTCGGTGACCCCCGTAACATCAAGAGAACAAAGGCGAGCACGGACATAAGCACGTGCAGACCCTGGCTTGGATGCCTTGACTGGAGCTTGCGTTGTTTTCTTAAAAATTAAAGAGAAAAGAAAAAGCTTGTGCTTCTCTCTCATTTTTTGAAGTTTGAAACTATCTTACAGATGTCTGAGGCATAAGGCAGCTCACGGTGGCTGTGCAGGTTACATATGAATGGCTCCTTTTGAAGCTGTGCTGTATGCCACCTGCTCAGCCTCACTGAGCCGCTTTGTACGAGAACAGAAGATGATCTGCGCAAAGGATGCTTTCCATCTGCAGACAGAGGGGCCTTCTCAGAGGATGATAAATTATTCAGGTTGAGCTCGGTGGTGTCACCTTCGGAAGACCATGAAAAGCAAACTGTCTCAGAGGTGCCTGGGCTTCACAGAGTACTCAGATCTACCTAGGTAAAGTGTGGTAAAAGCCTTAGGATGAGTTCACAAGGATACGTATGCAGGGTGATTGTGCTGGATAGCTTTAGTGTCAGCTTGAGACACCTGGGTGGAGGAGCCTCAACTAGGGAATTGGCTCCATTGGACTGGCCTGGGGCCATGTCTGTGGAGTATTGTCTTGATTGTTGAGCAATGTGGGAGGGCCCAGCCCACTATGGGTGGTGCCACCTCTGGGTGGGTTATGTACAGTATAAGAAAGCAGGCTGGGCATGGGCCAGAGGAGCAAGCCAGTAAGCAGCATTCCTCCATGGCCTGTGCTTCAGCTCCTGCCTCCAGGTTCCTGTCCTGAGTTCCTATGGTGGGCTCCCTCAGTGATGAACTGTGACCCAGGAGATGTGAGCCAAATAAACCCTTTCCTCCCCAAGTTGGAATTGGTCAGAGTGTTTTGTCACAGCAATGGAAAAAATGAACTAGAACAGAAATTTGTGTCAGAGAGTGTGTTATTACCGAGACAGACCTGACCTTGGTGTTTTGGGAGGATTGTGGAATCATTTGGAACTCTGAGCTAGAAAAATCATTGAACATCTAAAGTTCATTGCTGTGCAACTTGGAACAGGTATGCCGAAAGAGTTGTAGATGATGGAGGCCTGGCTTGTGAAGTTTCAAGGGGAAGCAGAGACCATCAGGGCAGTTTGTATGATATTTTTAAGTTAAGAATCTGTGGGTTCTGGTCAGGTGGGGCTGAAAAGTCAGCTGTAAGTAAACAAGAGACCAGAACCTGAAGTGAAACCTTTGTTGTACTGGGACAATTGATGCTGGTTAGCTGGGGCTGAAAAATCAGCTGTAAGTAACAAGAGACCAGCATTACTGGTGAAATCTGAGAAGAATTTCCTCAGGTCCAGCACACAAAAGCTGTGGTTCAGAGGGGGCCTGAGCCTCCACCTCAAGCCAGAAGCAGGACTTGGTAGTGTGTAAGAGTCTCCTTTATGGTTCTGGTGTTGAAATGTGAAGGGGTCACAGAGAGCAGCCGAGGCCTGGCACTGTGAGAGGTCAGGAAAGACCATTGGTGGAAGTACACCCTTGGTTGCAGTGAAGACCCCAGGATTGCAGGGGGTCATGAAGAGAAGCTGAGGCTTTGCACCAGGAGAGGTCAGAAGAGACCATTGGTGAAGGTCTGCCTCAGTTTCAGTGGAGACCCCAGGAATGCAGGGGTCATGAATAGAAGCTGAGGCTTTGCACCAGGACAGGTCAGGAGAGACCATTGGTGAAGATGCTGCCTAAGTGCCCAGCTTTTTGGAGATGCTGGGACCATGGGACGACCACCAAGAGCAGCAGCAGGTGTGGAATGGAGTCAGCCTGGGCCTTCGAGATGAGCTGTGTGTGCTGTGGATGGCAGAGTCAGAGAAGGGGATCTGCCAAAACCCTTTGGAGCCCAGAAGATTATGAGCGAATCCCAGGTGTCCAGCCTTGAGCTACTTTGCTGGACTTAGGTTTTGTTTGAGTGTGCCTGATTCTTCCCTTTGAAATAAGACAGTACTTGTTTTGGATTTTATAGGAGCCAACAGTTAAGAGACTCTTAACAAACTGTGAACTTTTTTTAAGGGTTTGGACGTTTTAAGGACTGTGGGGCTTTTAAGGTTGTACTGTCTTAGGTTGTGATTAATGTTAACATCATACCTTGGGGACAAGAACTGGAAAGGTGGTGGTTTAATAGTGATGTGTTTTGTGTGTCAAGTTGACGAGGGGTCAATTGTGCTGGATAGCTTTAGTGTCAACTTGACACACCTGGGTTGAGGGAGCCTCAACTGGGGAATTGGCTCCATTGGACTGGCCTGTGGCCATGTCTGTGGAGTATTGTCTTGCTTGTTGAGCAATATGGGAGGGCCCAGCCCACTATGGGTGGTGCCACCCTGGGCAGGTTGTTGTGTACTGTATAAGAGGGAAGGCTGGGCATGGCCAGAGGAGCAAGCCAGTAAATAGCATTCCTCCATGGCCTGTGCCTCAGCTCCTGCCTCCAGGTTCCTGTCCTGAGTTCCTATGCTGGGCTCCCTCAGTGAGGAACTGTGACCCAGGAGATGTGAGCCAAATAAACCCTTTCCTCCCCAAGTTGGAATTGGTCAGAGTGTTTTGTCACAGCAGCAATTGAAGACTAACTAGAACAATGATCTAGACAGGGTAGAGACATAAGCCGGATTTGGTAACACAGTGGCTGGACTTGGCTGGTGAAAGTAGAAAGCAAGGAAAAGCCCATCAGACCAGGTGACTGGTGATAATCCAGACTGCACAGGGATTCAGAGGCCACTGGCTCCTGTGGTTGAATTGGCCATCATCAGTCCCAGACTAAACCGATACTGTCACTTGGTGTTAGGCCTGAGTGATTTTTCTTTGTGTAAATGTGAATGGAGTGTGAAGGAACAAAATTTAAATCTCCCGTCTGCTCATTTTAGCAGCACAGCTGTTATCAGCAGGCATTTGGGTGCAAGTTGCTTCTATTGTTCTGTTATAGTTTAATGCACCGATTTTTATCATTATCTGAATAAGTCACATTTCACAAGTACATCCCTGAATGGAAAAGGAATACAAGAAGTTCAACATGAAAAGTGCTGTGTTTGTCTCCTGAGGAAGAAGACCTGGATGTGAGGGCCAGGGGGCGTCAGTTCACATGAAGACTGGTACTTCTTGCATCTTTCCTTTGATCCAGAAACTGAATTTCCATCAAAGCCCATGCAGTGATTATCAAACAACAGTGTCGTCAATGGCTGAAATGCAACTTTCACCTCTAGAAAGAAAACTAATACCTGCCAAAGGAATTCCTCTCTGAATGGCGAAAGCCAGAGACCAGTGTCTTGATGGAGAGAGAGCACTTTCCACAGAGCTCTCGTCTCCATTCCTTCAAGCAACGTCCACAAAGACTCCTTCCTTTGTGGATGCATTTATGCACTTTCCTGACTGTTGTTTTAAAAAATATTTTAACTACAAAGGTTACCTTCCTTAGCTTCCAACTCCCCTCTCAGATAAAGTACAAATGAGTAGACATGGACTGTGAAGCTCCTTTAAAATCCAGTTCCTCACCAACCTACATGTAGACAGTACACTCATACACATAAAAAAAAAAAAAAAATCCAGTTCCAGCTGGCCTGGAGTTCGTTCCTTCTGATTTTTCCCTTCGTGCACCTCTGACAAGCCAGGACCTTTCAGGAATCCATGGCTAGGAACAGGTTCTTCTTTCCCTGGGAAATAATTGTGTTCTTTACCCAGAACCTCTCTGCCAACAAAAATGGCTACACGTCCTCTGGATGACAGCTAAAATGTCACTTACTTGATGAAACTCTCTTGCAGGCCAAACTGGTGAATCTTTCTGTGGATTTCCCCCCTTGTTTTTCTGTAGTGCCTGCTATAGCAAGGTCACAAGCACAGACTCCTCTATTAGGAGGAATCTGCTTCTTCCTCCTCTATCTCTGGTGCTGCATTGTATGACTTTGAAATAGGACAGCAGAAAACAATCAACACAGAGGATATTTCCTTTGATTATTTTGTTAACTGAAAACAAACCAATATTCTTATACTTGTGGATAGTTGAGAGACCTTTAGGTGAAATTAATTCTCACACCTAGAAATTTTGAGACTGTCCATACTTTAAAATTTTTTATTTATTATTTTATTTTATGTGCATGAGTATACTGCCTGTATGTATGTCATTGCACCTGTGTTGTGCAAAGCCAGAGGAAGTCAGAAGAGGGGGTCAGATTCCCCTGGGGCTGGAGTTACAGATGGTTGTTAGCTGCCATGTGCATGCTGAGAATCAAACCTAGGTCCTCTGCAAGAGCAACTACTACTCTTAACTGCTGAACCATCTCTCCAGACTCAAGACTGTGGTATTTCTGTACCGATGCTTTACACTTGAGGAGTGCCGCTTGGGGGAGAGATCCTAACTGTAAAAGTCCTGTTTGCAATTTGAAAATCAGTGACTGTTTAGAAGTAAATCATTTTGATATCATTGAAGAATTGCTGACTATTGAACATACTAAAATATGATAAGATTTTAGCAGGAGTTTTCTTCTGTTGTGTTTGATACAGAAAAACGTAGGGTTTGTATAAGTGCACACAGACCCCTCATTATCATGGGAAAAAGAATTTGTTAAACTTTCTTGTGGACTTACTGATTTCCTGCATTCTATATAAATGTGATAAATGTGGCAATTTACCCTTGAATATGCAAACCACTGGATTATGATCTTTTATAGTGAGGTAGATAAATCATGATGAATTTAATTTCTGCTTAGATTAATATAGAAGATAGCATTATTTTGTGTTCATATGGTTACATCTTTTCCTTTTATTTTTTTCTCTTCTTTCTTGTGATCTACATGCATCTCTTCCTGTTACTTGTAAACCTAAAGTGTCTGTAGCCTTAATTATAATCTTTCTTTTTCACTTTTCGTAATTCAAATACTGGATGTTTGAAAACATGTTAGAAAAATGGGAAATTTTCTTAGAGTTGGTAGACAGCTGTTTCAGTGTTGCTTTGTTTTAGATTTTCAAAAATCATTGGGCTTAGCTTCTACTGATCTACAGGCAGCTACATATTTTTGTCTGTCACAAGATCATAAATAAGAATAAATATTCCATAACCGTTTAATGTGGTTATCCTAAAATTCAATACATCTTTTTAAGATGCACATCCATAAATGTGTTGCAGGTTTCCAGAACAAATTTATTGAAGTTTAAAGCATAGGACTTTATAAAGACTGCATTCATGTAATAGAATTTTATGCTTTCTGGTTTTATTTTAAAAAGCCAACATGGTATATTTTATTCTTCATCAAACCTGAATTCTTTTATTTGTTAATGATATTTTATTTTATTTTTTTATGTGTATGAGTGTACTATCTGCATGAAGGTTGGTGCACTTGTATCGTGCAATGCTGTGGAGGTCAGAAGAGGGCATCGGATTCCCCTGGAACTGGAGTTAAAGACAGTTCTTAGTTGCCATGTGGGTGCTATTTTTTATTAATATTTTATAGAGTAGCCAAAGATGGCCCAAAAGGATATTATTCAAACAGAAGCATTTATTTTATTTATTTATTTTTTATTTATTATTTATTTATGTGTATGAGTGTACTGTCTGCATGTAGGTTTGTGCACCTGTGTCGTGCAATGCCGTGGAGGCCAGAAGAGGGTCTCGGATTCCCCTGGAACTGGAGTTCTCCTGGAAATGGAGTTTGACAGACAGTTCCCAGCCACCATGTGGGTGCTGGGGATCGAACCCCGGTCTTCTGCAAGAGCAGTCAGTGCTCTTAACCGCTAGGACATCTCTCCAGCCCCCCTAGAAGCATTTTTAAGATGTTCATATTCCTTTTTCTTTATGTAATGACAGTAGCTAGGCATCACAGAATGAATTATATACTCTTAGCTATGCATTTCCACATCCGACTCCAAACCAGTGATCAAGGCCTAGTTTGCCACTCCAAGAAAGCCTCCCTGTGTCACGGTCTACACTGCTCATGGGTCCTATGCTCCACCTGTAACTTAACAGTGGTTGACAACCCGAAATTCTTATTTGCTTTTTCCTATGCTGTTTTCCAACCGTCTCATGAAACCCTGAAAGCTTTCTAAGGAAACGTTCTCTTATCTTTTCTCATAAAATGACAAAACACTTTTTTTTGACAGACTGAATAAGTTTTCACATTATCATTTTAAAATTTTCCTTCTGCTCTTCTGAAAAATAACATTAGCATGCTAAAGAAATCATAACTTCTGAATCATATTTCATAAAAATAGTAAAATGTATTCATAAACATTTTAAAGTTAGTAGAATCATTTACAGAGACTTTGGAATTGAGGGTTGGCCAAAGCAAACTAAATTTTGGTGACATGAGCTCAGAGCAAAATTTGATGTTTTTCTTAATAATGTAATTAATGTTGATTGATTTTAATTATATTTCAGCCAAGAAAACAGACTCCAAAATTTGATAGTGTTGTTTATTGTGTTGGTTTTGTAGCTTTTTGTAGTCTTAGGCTTCAAACGTAGGCCTCATACATGCTAGGCCTCATACGTGCTACCACAGAGCAGGGTCCCTAGACTCAGATCCAATGAACATAACCCCAATTTTGGGCCAAGTTGAATCTTACAGCCCCCTGAAAGTCCTTATCAGTTCAATCCATGAACCGAGGAGTTCATGTTGGAGAGAGTGGATTTCTGGCTCTAACTCCACCTTAACCCACTCGGCAGCCTTTGCGTTCACTTGTGCCTGTTGTCTGTGGACTGAGGTGGTGTGAGCATAGGCTCACTTACCGCATTTTCTAATGGCAGCTCTTCTGAAGCTTCAAAGGTTAAACCAGGTATGCTGAGACACTTAAGTGAGCTATAAATCTCCTAGAGCACACGGTGCTTTCTGGAGAGAGGGGAGTCAAGGGAGGGGGAGTGGGAAAGGAATGCACAGACAGTTTGATTAATGATGTCTAGATCCAGAGGCCGTCTTGCAAGGGAGGAGACATGTCCGTAAAGCAGTGAAGCAAGTGCTTTGCAAACAACAGAGCCACTGGGTGCGTTTTTGTTCTCAGCCGCCTGGACCAGAACTAAAATCTGCTGTCCGCGTTCTGTCTTTTGCTGCTAACATTGTGCTGTGGCAAAGCCACTTTTTTATTTTTTTAAAAAAAGCTCAGCTTAAATTTTTAAATTTATTATTAAACAACATATTAAAGCCTGAAACCTAGACAAAGTCAACACTGCATAAACAAGGAGGGGGAAAAAAAGCATTGGAAGGAGGCAAAACAAAACAAGCCTTCAACAAGTGAAAAGAGCATTTGTGATTGGCATCGAATACAGGCAAAAAAAAAAAAAAAAAAAAAAAAGTAAACCCCCATGCCAGGGACACGGTGAAGGGATAACATGGGAAAGCGTACAGGATAACTCTGCACCAGATCTCCCATCCCTGTAGGGGATAGATATACAATGGGAACACCCCCCCCCTGAGGTGACTCCAAGAAACAGATCTTAGAGGAATAATTGCAGACCTATGCAGTGAAATTAAAGAAAACAAAGAATGAAGGCCAGAGAACTAAGAACGAGAGAGAAACAAACTCACAAAGGGAGTACCTGAGTAGGGATACAATGCAAACTTTCTAGAAAAGAACTAAAGGACAGATTGACAAAACTCTCAGAAGACGTAAGAGGGGAAAAAACTAACTACCAAAAGGAAGTAGAAACCTGAAAAAGGAGCCAACAACGAAAGAAGTAAGAGCACCAAGAAGAGATGGGAAGCTCAAAA